>BQNB010062337.1:0-36117 GCA_026074375.1 Tanacetum coccineum | reverse complement strand
TTGGATTGTCAGTACTAATTACACTATCGATACTAACTAATATAACTAACGATACTAAGTCAGGAATGCATAATTCCTAACAATCCTCCCCTAAACATGATTATTGAACTTGTTTAACTTCATGTTTCTTCAGTTTGCTCTTCTTGAACTTTTTGAGGATGTATCCAAACATTCTGTCAAATCTTGATCTTGATCTTTGATGAACTTTGACATCTTCAGCTATCTATCTTCATCAGCAACTTATCTTTTCAGCAACACAGCAACATCCAACAAAGTTGGCTTTGTAGTTTTTGGCAAACTACCAGCCATTAACAGATTTGGGATTCCTTTACCAGTAGCCGTTTGCTCTGGGATAGCCAATTCTTTATTGTAAACAACAAGGTGAATTGATTACCTTGTAGTTTTGAGAAAAGTACCAACTATCAACGGATTTGACTTGTCTTTATCAAAAGTCATTTGCTTTTGGACTAGCCAATGCTTCATTGCCATAACATGGTGCATTGATAACCATATAGTTTTTTGTTTTAGCAAACTATCAGCTATCAACAAATTTGATTAGTCTTTACCATGAACTGTTTGATCATGAACTAGCCAACTCTTCACCATAGAAGCAAGGTGAGTTGATAACCCTACAATTTTTGGTAAATTGTCAACCATAAACGGATTTGAGAAGTCTTTACCACAAGTCGTTTGCTTATGGACTAGCCAGTTCTTATGCCTGTTAAGCATGGTGAACTGATGACCATTTGTTGTGTGGTGGTTAGCCAACACTCAAACCCTTCTCAATCCCATCAATCTTACTCTTCAGGTTCTAACTCTGCAAGTATCTTCTTGACAAATTTAATCAACTCCAATGCCATAGTACTCTCTTCTTCAGACTCTAACTTCAATTTCAGCATCTGCATCAGTACTTCCTTTCTCAAAGGATACTTCTTCTCTACCAGCATATGGATGACTAAACCTGTGTCAGTCACTAAAGTATGTATTCCTGAAGAACTATGCAACTTCCAACTTACTATAATCCAATCTAGCTGTGAACTCCAAAACTCATCTTTATCATCTGGGTTGAACAAAACCATCAAATCTCCCCAAAGAACTCTGTCAAAACCTTCAGGCATCTCATCTTGGTATTTTTCCATTACCAGTTGATACACAGCATTCAGATCTTCTCTATCAAATATGGACAATATTCCATCAAAAGTTTCTAAAATATATTTTTTTCTGTCCATTACTCCTAATCACACATTTAGATTAATCTCTCAAGGTGTTCAGGGTTGATCAGATTGTGGTTTTGCTCCCAAGACACTCTGTCTTCCATTTCTGTGATAGGATATTTTCTTTCAAGAATTTCATAGTCCACTTTCCTTTTTTTCATTTTGAGCTATAGTAAATACAATCTCAGTTCATCATTTCTCTTTGTCATTTTCATCTTCAGAAGTGTATTGATATATCTTCTTTTTTCTTGACTTCTTCTTTTTCCTAGATACCAAGTTTTCCTTTTTCTAGTTACTATCTTCATCTTTATCTTTCTTCTGAACTTCTTCTTTGCTTTCTTCCTTATTGATCACTTCACCTTTTTTTATAGATTTAAAACCAACTCCTTTCTCGATTCATCCTCTTGGATAACTTTTCTCTTCAGAAGACCCAATAGAGATGAAATCGTCATCAGACCTCTTAATCTGTTCTTACAGGCTTGAACTTCCTCTAACTTCTTGATTTTTTTCAATTCAACATGTTTGTAGTTTCCAATGCTTCAAAGTAAGTCTCATTTTGATTTTTGAGTTGATTCTGGTTGGTGGTTTATTCCTTATGGTTTGATCTTTGTTGAGCAAGGATCCTTTCTTTTGAGCAGCAATTTTATCATGAAGGAATTAGCTCTTTCTTATATTTTAAATTGCCTCTTCTTTTCCTTGTTCTTGAGTTTCTCAGCAAGAAGTCTATTGCCTCATTCCGTTGCCTTAATATCATCAAAATCTCTTATAAAGCTCTTCATTAGCAGCTTTTTCTTCAGCAATTCTATTTCTCTCCTCTTCAGCTTCCCACTCTTCTTGAACTTTCCTAGCCAACTCTTGGTCACTTTAAAGCGGGGGCGGGGTGCTTAAACTTCTTTCAGCTTGAGGAATACATCACGCTTCCTTTCAGACTCATCCTCCTCTTCAATCTTCTTCTTCCCTTTGTCTTTTGGATCAATCTTTGGAAGAGGCTTTAATGTGAGAAGTGATCTTGTAGAAGTAGGCCTAGGTCTATCAGTTTCTTCAACATCCTTCAACTCTACACCTTTCTCTTTTTCTTTAGAAACAGCTTTGGCTTGACTCATGTTGAGGAGAACTTTAGCTATTGTTTCATCATCTCCAAATATCATAGAAGTGGGTGTTTGAGTGGATGTTTGAGTGGCTTGAGTATCAATTTCTTCCTCAGTTTGATCTTCAGTACCTTTTACTTGCCCATCAGTACTTTCAACTTTCTCTTCAGTACCTTCTCTTTGCTCTTCAGTACCTTCAAAGATCTCTTCAGTACCTTCATTCTTGTCTTCAGTACCCTCATTATGTTCATCAGTACCTTTAACTTGATCCTCAGCACCTTCAACTTGCATGTCAGTACTAACTTTGGATCCATCAGTACTAACTATTGGTCTGTCAGTACTAAGTTTCTCAAAGTCAGTACTAACTCCTTCCTTGACGGTACTAACTTCATCTTCATCAGTACTTGTCTAGCGTCATCAATTCATTGTCTTCATCCACCATTTCTCTTTGTCCTCCCTTCACTTTGAGCATTCTCTGTTTCCATGTGATCAATTTTATCTTCAGGCATTTCATCAAACAGTGGATCTCTTTGAACTGATGATTCTCCTTTTGCAAACTTCCTCCCTTGTTTGGATACATACTCTTTGTGCACCCTATGTTTCTTTGAGAAGCTCTTCCTTGGGAATCTTTGCTTCAATGAGATACTTTTCAGATATGCTTTATGGTGTTTGATGACAGGTTTAGCTTGCTTCTTTAGCTTTGTGATCTGAGCCTTCAAGGCTTGGATTTCCTTGGCCTGATCTGAAACCTGTTTACACAAAGATAGACAAAGATCATAGACACCTTGGATAGTCATGTCACCCTCATTCCCTGAAAGGGATTTATCACTGGATGAATGACCTCCAAGGTTATCACCAGAAGTTTCTGGGATAGAAGCAGGAATAGTATTAGTGGGTGAAGGTCTTGGGGATGGGTTAGGCTGGTGCTCAATAGGTACCTCACTAGTTTGAGCAGGGGATGAGTCAGTCTGTGGCTCATAAGGTACTTCACTAGTGGGAGCAGGGGAGGGTGTAGGTAGTGCTTCAGATGGTCTTTCTCAAGAGCACCCTCATTCCGGAGTTGGTTGTACCACTAAAGGCAACAAAGGGGGTTATTTCCTAAGAAATGCTTACCCTTCTTAACATAGAAGAAAACACAACTTTACTAGTTAAGTCTTTCGGGAAATGATCTAAAGGTACAGACACTTCAAATATTTGTTTACCTAATAAGATAGAAAATATAAACGTGTGTATACATAACAAAACTTCTTTTTAGCATCCTAAATGTCTAAGCATACCATCATAAAATTAATTTAGAATAAAAATGATACTTCTGATTTAGAGATTAACAAATGACAGCCTAGTGGCACATGTTTGTTAGGAATTTGATTTTTTTCACAAAGAGGTGTTTTTGAACTTAAACAATGATTAAATGTGTGAAATAAAAACCTCCTTGGGGTGAAACAAAGCTTTATTAAATGTTAACACCGTTAAATCCCCCTCTTACCCCATGTTTGTTGATAGCATTTAAAGATAGCTTGATTACGTGAATGTGTCTATCCATAAGCCATCATCAAATCGTAACGATCCTTCTATGGATGCTCTCGAGATAGGCGACAGGTACTTGCCAGCTACTTTGGTGTAAGGTGTCCTAACATTGTTGATTGTTTTGGACTTCAGCAGACGTCCAATAACTGTTCAACAAATGTAGTAGAAATAGTAGACTTAAGTGAGAGCAAATTTAAAATTAGAATACTTTTACTTGAGAAAGTCATGATGTCGTGAAATCCTCTTCCCTTAGACTTCTCAAGTAGGCGACCATGTTATGCTTCTTTTTTAGGAAATGAATCAAGAAAAAACAACCATTTTTACTCTTGAAAATAGGAGAGCGTCGTAAATGTAGAAAGATTTAGGGCTTGAAAGTGCCGAAGTTGTTTATGAGTGTTATTGCGTATGACATGCGCAATTGAAATGGGTGTTAAATAGGTTAGGAGACCTAACATTTCAAGGAAAACCATTTCTCAAATTTACACTTTGGTACCCTCGTCGGTATTTTCTTTAACAGCTTAAAGCGGTACAAACTTATGCCCAGCGTCAGGTACTTACTTTACACTAACGATACAACTTTGGTCCAACCAAAGAAAGAACAATAAATTGTAAGTAACAGGAGTGCTTCAGTACATTGTAGCTTGATCAACGACTCTCTTAAACCCTTTCAAACTTTTAGAATTTCACGACCTCAAGAAATAAACACCTCAGGTAAACTGTTCTCTTTTACAAACTTTTACAACAACATTTCAATTGCCTCTTTTATTCAATGCCAGCTTATGATTAATATTCCAATATTTACAACCAAGAATGAAACCTTTACTAACATCAAATGCCTTGGTGGAGTAGTCAGCTACATTTCATCAGTGTGGATTTTAAGCACATAAGATGAGTTTCTTTTCATATGCATCTCTTATGAAATGGTGCCTTCCTAATGGCATGTGCTTTGTCTTGGCTGATATAATGGATCTTGATAATGCAAATGGTGCTTCATTATCATGTAGTTTTTTGTGTCATGAAAGTTGAACCCATAGTCTAACATTTATTCTGAATCCACATAAACTTGCTACAGCACTTGAGAGCAGCAACATCTATTCTGCTTTAGTAGTAGGAAGTAGCCACCAATGGTCTGCTTTTTGCATGCCAAGAAGAAATGAGTCTCCTGCCCAAGAATTGACAACCTCCTGTTTGTGGATTTCCTGTCAAGATTTGCTTCCAGCATAGTCCACTATCTTGAGTGGTTTCCAGGGTTCAAATGAAAGATACTCTAGGATACCAAAGACCAGTTTTGGTTTTGCATTTTGGTACCCTGAAAATTCTCTTGACATCACTTAGATGGGAAGTCTTTGGAGTGACTAAAAACTAGAACAAGACAGAACTGAAAACATAATTGTCAGTCTAGAAGCAATCAAGTAGCATTAAAGAGCCAATCATGACTATAATGATGAACTCCACATCAATGGCCGCTCATCCTTGACTTAACGGCTTCTGAGTCTCAATTGGTGTACTTGCCGTCTTTTACATTTGCAAAGTCAACTTCTTCAGGATTTCAGCAACATACTAATCACCCATGACTATAAAGATACCTTCTTCCTTCTGTTTGATTTGTAATCAAGAAAGAAAGTGGAGCTCTCATTGAACTCATATGGGAAATCTACTCTTCATTAATGCCTCAAACTCATCATCACCAAGATTGTCTTTGTAGACACAAAGATGATATCATCACATAGACGTGAACAAGTATGATATCATATTTTTGCTACCTTCTTTATAGAAGAGGTTTTATCAATGGTCTCTTTCTGTACTATTCTTAACAAGAAAGTAGATAAGTAGCATACCAGGCTTGAAGCTTGGTGTTAGCCATAGAGAGCTTTTTACAACTTGTTTACTTTCATAGGAATGTTTAGGATCTTGAAAAAACCTGGTGGTTGAGGACACACTTAAACTTCTTCATCAATTTTCCCAATAAGGGAAGGCCACTTTTCACATCCTTTGGATAGACTACAAAACCCATATATATGAAGGCAAGGCCAATAAAGATACGTATGGCTTCAAGTCTTGCCACAGGAGCAAAAACCTTATCATAGGATCTACCCTGCCTCTTGCCGATGACCTCAGCAACTAACCTTGCTTTTTCTTCTGACATTCAACTCCTCTTTCATCCTCTCTTGTTTCGAGATACCACTTTGTACCGATAGCTTCGTCCCATAAGGAAAATCGATAGGACCCAAACCCTTTCTGTATCTCAAACTGCAACAATTCTTATTGCCATAGCCATCACACAGCTTTCATCTTCAAGAGCTTCTGAAATCTTCCTTGGGGTTCTGGTGAGACAGGAAAACAAGCAATAAACAATGATGAAGTTCCTTATGGTTTTAGTTCTTCTTTTGCTTATTGATCATAGCTAACAATGCATGAGCTCCGAAACTTGTATTTACTGTGCTTTAGTTTTTTTGTTCTTACTGAGTTGGAATCTCCTAGAATATGTGCTCTAGGGATGGTGGAGGTGATAATCCTTGATTTGGGAATAGACTAACATTCACAACAGTTTCTAAGTTTGTGAAGTCAGCCACTACACCCTCATCATCAAAAGGATGAATTAGTGAAAAATTCATAAATGGAATTTTGATTAGATATCCTCAGTGGAGGTATCTTGAATCATCTTCTTTAGAGAAGTATTGGATCAGCAAGTGCTTATCCCTCATAAGGGACTGGCTAAGTACTAACTGGTTCTAGCAGTATTAAGTGGGTTAGTACTGCTAGCTTTGGCTGGTGTGCTAACAGTACTAAAAGTGTTAGTACTGCTGGCTTAGCAGTTCCTTCTTTGATAACCAAGGTCTCAAAACTCTTTTGAGAGCTTCAGCTTCCTCATAAGTTCCTTTCCTTGCTTCTTTAGTCTTTCAAGGGTCATCCATAAAGATTGTTCTTCTCTCTGGAACTGCTTTTTTTCATCTGTTGCTATGTGAGAGAATTTATGAAGAATAAGAAGGCCATATTGGCCAGTACAAACAGTCTTGTGCAGAGTCTTATTCATTGTCAGAATCCCCACATCAATAATCTTTCTGTACCTGCATTTTGGTTAGCTTTCTTGTTGACTGCATCGTAGGTTAGCTTGATTCTTGAACTAACAGGATGTAATTCATGGAATCAGTTAAAATAATCAAGATCAAAAAGCCAAGTTTGGGCCTTTTCTGCCACATTTGGTTTGTTCTTAAGAAAGTGTATGTGCAGGGTTTTCTTCAACTCTTTTGGTTTTCTTAAATTGGTTGACCCTAAAAAGCCTTGCTGTGTAGAGAATAACCAACTAGAAAAAACCTTATTCTGATTTTCCAGCAAAACTTGCAAGGTGGTCAATGGTATTCAGATTGGTCGCATGGCACCCAAAAGGTATTATTTATCTTATAATTGGTTATTTACCAGTTAAAAGTTATAAGGTGTCTTATTATTGAGGTTGGTACAAATTAACCTTATTTAGAACCATAACAAGGCAGTACTAACTGCCTCAGCCCAAAAAGTGTTAGGTTAAAATAAATCTGAAGCATGGTCCTTGGCAGCCTCATTAAGGCCCTACTATTCTTTCTTTTCAGCAACTCCATTTTGATCTGTGGAGTTTCTGGACCCCCACTAAGAAAACTAGGAGCGATTAACATTATTATCCTTATTATCATTTCATCGGCCTTTTTATTTGCTTATATCACCTAGCATTACTATATTCCCTCTTGATCCCTTTTACCCCACAGAATTCAATAACCTCCTTGTTCTTAAATTCTGTTCCATTATCACTTCTAATGGTCTTAACCTTTTGATTCAATTGGTTCTCTATCTGTCTTATAAAGTCCTTAAGGATTGCACTAGTTTCATCCTTAGTTCTTAAGAAAAATACCCAACTAAACCTGCTAAAATCATCAGTGATTACAAGGCAATAGGTCTTATGGTTCAAGCTCCTTACAGATGTAGGTCCAAACAAATCCATATGAAGAAGTTGTAGGGTTTGGCTAATAGAGCTTACTGCTTTGGCCTTACAAGAGGCCTTGTGTTGCTTTCCTTTCTGACAAGCAACACAAGTGTGGTCATTTTGAAAAATCTTTGAAGGTAAACCTCTGACAAGGTTTCCCTTCACAAGTTTATTAAGGTTTTTGAAATTGACATGACCCAACCTCCTATGCCATTTGTTAGATTCATCAGTTGTGGCCTTTGCAATTAAACAAGCCAATCCTCCTGTAGGAACAATGTTTTCTAAATTGAAACTGTACATGTTGTTTTGTCTAGGGATTTTAAGTAGTACTTGATTTTCATCAGGTAACTTAAATTCAGGAGACAAAACAAGACATTCAGAGTCAGTAAACAAAACCTTGTTCTTTTTAACATATTGTAACAGATAAAGAGTTGACAATGCTGATAGTTCTTACAAAGCACACATCCTCAAAATCTAACTTTCCAGTTTTTATTTTACCTTTACCAGTTATATAACCTCTACTACCTCCAAAAGCAACAGGGCCACCATTAAAGTCTTGAAATTCATCAAGGTAGGCCTTGTTCCCAGTCATGTGCCTGGAACATCCACTATCAACAATTCCTTTATTCTTTAGAGCTCTATGTGGATAATCATGCACATTAAAAGAAAGAGATTAGTTTTCTATTAGGGCCCAGCCTGCTTGGGCTTGGTCTGCCTAGTGGATCTTGGATCTTTGAAAGTGTAACTATTTTAAGACTGGATCCACTGTGGTATTTTGGTTTCCACATGGTATCTTTGTGTGATTCCAAACTACTAGCCTACTGAGGGTCTTAACAGCAGTTTCCCTTTTTTCTCAACAGTATAACTGATTTTCCTTAGCAGTATTAAACTTTTGATTTGATAAAAATTGGTTTAAGTACTGTTGTCTTCTTAGAAAGGCTTTGTTGGGTGAATGAGTTTTGTAAAAAACATTTGCTGGTCTGACTCTATTCACAATGGGCTTAATAGTATTAACTTTCATGGCAGTATTGGTTAGTACTGGCGGGTCTGTTAAGCTTTGCCTAGCAGTTACTAAAATTATTAGTGCTGTAGCTTAGCAGTTACTACTAAGAATTATTCCTGTTTAGTTATTATGCTGAAGGGATTAAATTGGTTATGTTATTCACTCGTTGCAATTATTCAACATTGTTTAAACTGTTTTTCTTGCCATCCTCTTCTCATAAAAATCACAATCTTTAAATTAAATGATTAAGACTACACTATACAAAGAACTGCTCTTACAGCAAACCCATGCCCCAATTCTTTCTTATCAACTTTAGGTTTTTGACTATGTGTGCATTGACTTTTAACATTTTCCCTAGGAGTTTTTACTTGCTGGTTAGCAAAACTAGGTGTTTCTGTTTGTTTTGTTGGTATAACTACACACTCATCATCACTATCTGACTCATACTCCTCAATGATAGGAGCATCAGACCAGACCTTAGGTTGACTTTCTACATTGGATTCAATGACAACTGGTTCAGGACCTAATTCGGGGGTCTATTACCTAATGTTAGATCCAGGTATAATTCATTTGATTGGGATTCAGATTCACTAGGTTGAGTCTGTTTTGGACCATATGTAAACTGAGAGTAATCTATTTCAATTTCAGGTCCAGTGGGCATATAATTCCCTGTCATGGGTGGGGGTACAACATGCATTCCTTCTGCAAACCTATCATTCAAAGGTTGGTTTTCTAAATCACTCTCTTTATTCATAAAAACACTCTGCAATACTTCATTTTCATAACTCAAAATACCATCATATCTATGATCCCCCCATTACCCAAGACCAAAAATTTTCATTAGCCACTCATTTAGGTTATTAGCGTTTATAAGATTCTTAGAAGAAATTATGCCATTTTTCTTATTCTTTAGCCTTTTAAATCTTCTTTTTCTTTTAGAGCAATCTGCCAATTTTTTTTTAAATTTCTTAATGGTATGTTGAGAACATCTGTTTTATCATCTAAATCTATTTTCATAAACTTTATCTTTTGTTCATACCAAAGTTGTCCTTGTTGATGAGCAACTAATTGTGCTTCAACTTTCTTAAGACCTTGAGAATATGCCTTTATTTCTATGCTAGCATCATTAAGTTGTTCTCTCTGAGCATCATAGAGATTTTTAAGATTAGCATAAGACTCTTTACACTTATTTGAACAAGAAAATACCTCTGTTTCTGAGTCTGAGCTGTTGCAAGCCATCAAAGCATAATCTTCATCTTCTGAATGGTTTGTCCAATCCACACCTTCTCCATCAACTGTCACCAATGCCTTAGAATCCTCCTTTTGTCCATGTTATGTTCCCCATCCTCCTTATTTCCATAATTTATGCATCCTCTCCTGTTGTCTTGAGTTCCTTTGAATCTACACTCTCTAGCAAAGTGACCTGTTTTGTGGCAATTGTAGCATTCCACTTTGGTTTTATCAAAGCCAACAGGCCTTTTTGCATCAATTGTAGTTTTTTATATCCAGTCTCGTGTAAAACTTTTTCATTCTCATTTGAGATCATGGCCATTGCCACTTCAGTATATTTCTTCAAGGTCATATTCAAACAATTGTTCAAGTCCCCATTGATCCAGTGGGGCAGCTTAGAATTGATTAGCAAGAAGTGAGTATGATGATGTTAGTTATACTTAGTGTTTTGACCCAGAAAAATTGGTGAACACATTAAGCTGGGTACTAAATTTATTAGTACTTTTTGTGTTCTCAAGAGAGAGACAAAAGCTACATTTTGTGGGCTAGATGATGATGATGCTGTTAGAGCCTTTTTTATATTCACTCTCAAGGACTCTTAAATTAATGTACAAATATCAAAAACTAAGGTGTCCACCCTGGTTTGTTCTCATAATTAGGAGAGACTTGTGACCATGGCAGAAGGTAGAGAACTTAGAAATTTTTGATTAGCATCCCTCTAGTAGATACACTGCTCATGAATCTCTAGCTACTTTAGAAGACTTTAGAACTGTCAGGAACCTTTGTGAAGCCTTCTGTGTTGGATACAGTGAATCTTCAAATTGTTGCTTCTAAGATATACTTTATGCATCTTCTTGGTTCGTCATTTCACCAACCTAGGAATTTGATGGCATCCCCACATTTCTTTTTGCATTGTCATCTTATGGAATTAGCAAGATGATCTTCTCGGTAGGGCCATAGCAGGTTGGGTCATGGCTTTTCTCTCTTTTCTTGGCATACAATCTCTTCAGCAGTTCTAGGAGGCAAAACCTTAATTTGTCCTGATGTTTTGTAGTGATTGGAAAAGGACCATTTCCCATTTTGTATACCTCACAAATTGGATATTGTATGGGCCAATAGTGCTACCCATTTCCTTTTTTTTTCCCCATTTAAAATTGCCCAGATATCATATTCTCCTTTTTTGAGAATAGCAGATTAATGGTTGAGAATCGTATGACGGAGTATGGTTGGGCTGGTGTTTGTGATGATGGTGGAGGTGGTGGTGGTGGTGGAATTTCTTCTTGTGATGTTGATGGCATCATTTTTAGTTTTGGAATATGAGAGTTTGATTTGATTGTTTTTCTTATTCAGAGTTTCTCACAGGCTCTGATACCACTTGTGAGTCCCTAAATGAATAGATCTTGTAGCCTATGAAGGATGATAGTCAAAAAGTTAAATACAACTGACTATAAAGAAACACTGATTATGAATACACTATGTTGATGCGGAATCTCAACACAAGTACTAAGAAAAACAATGTATAACTAAATAACAACTTCTATTAATCTGCTTTGAACACTTTACAGATTACTAACTATTTGAGATATGATATTGCTATGAGATATCTTGAGGACGTATCTCTAACTATGCCCAAGGGGATCCTTTTATAAACTAAGGATAAACCCTAACAGAACAGGCTTACAAAACGCATACTTATCTTTTCCTAAGATATCTCATGTTCATCTCATAAACGGTACTAACTATTTTCTAACTAACGGTACTAACTAATCGATCAGTACTTACATTTTGTACTGTCGGTACTAACTATAAGTAACAGTACTAACTATTTGTATTGTCGGTACTAACTTACTAAAACATAAATCCTAACATTTTTGGTTCTTAAGACTCGACAACGAACCATACGAACATAAACCAACCAACTGAAAAAGAGGCATTTGAACTAAACCACAATATGAAAAAGAGACAATCGAAACCGAACAACAACAGATTCTGGAACACCAGAATCTGTGCGTTTTACCTAGAATCTGATGCATAAATAGATCATATACATATACAGATCTGTTGTATCAAATCCGATACATAAATAGATCATATACCTTTGAATAATTGGCAACGGCGACACAACGTTATGACAAGCAGAGGACGGCGATTATTTTTGGCGACTAAACACAACCATTAGCGATGATGGCTGATTTTCGTCGATTCATATCTAAACACAATCATGGTTTCCGACGATGGTTTCAGAAGATTTTCGTCGATTCATATCTAAAATAGCATGTCAGCGACGAGGCTATTTTAGTCGCCGGAAAATAACATGGGAAGGAGGAGAGATTTGAGGGAGCAGGATAAGAGTGGGTGTAGGTTTTTTTTATTAGGGCTTGAGAGGAAGTTATATGAGAGAGAAAAAATGAAAGAGTGCTAAAAATGTGACGGTTTTTAGAAAATAACAATTTAGAAATTCCAAGATCTCAGATAACTGATTACAGATTTGATTTTAACAAGATTCCTTTGTACTCCGACTCCTAGAGCGCCATTTCCTTATCTTGCAATGCTGTGCAACACTCCGGGATGAAATACATCGCTATTCGCTACCACTTTATCAAAGAGCAAGTTGAAAATGGGGTTGTTGAGCTCTACTTTGTAAAGACCGATTATCAACTGGCGGATATCTTCAATAAAGGACTCGCGAGAGAACGCTTCGAATTCCTGATCAAATGCCTCGGTATGAAAAGTCAGACGAAGTGTAACTCGGTTTACTACTTCATGTATCCTATGTAAGATAAGTAGATTATATTATTCATTTTTCAAAAAACAAAATACAAAAATATAAAATTTCAAAAACAAAATATAAAATCAATTTTTTTTTCAAAAACCATAAAAAATCTTCTCGACATGTCTTTTAGAATCAATAATATCTACGACCTTAGAAATGTACAATCATAATACCCTATATAGTAATATAAAGTATCGAACTAAAAGTTTAAAACATTTTAAAACATGTCATCTCAAATCTTCTTATAGCTTGTTATTAAATATCAGATAACAACCGGTCCCTAAAAGAAAAGGAATTTGTACGCTTCAATGCAGTTATCCTTAACAATGAAAAGAGAAGTCTTTTCGGTCTTTAGTTTAAAGATTCAAAACATTCCAAGTTTTGTAACTCAATAAAATGACTTGTGTATATTTTGTTACACAACTCGCGCTTTCTAAAAAGGAAAATGTGCGTCAAAAAGTGCATTTTGCCCTTAAGAGATTAATTTTCTTTATCTCGAGCAATTTTCCTCAAAATGTGGTTATCAAACATGCTCGAGTTAAACAAATTTTTTCAAAAAATGCTGGAATAAAATCAGAATCGGTTTTGTCATTTAAAATGGAAAATGTTTTCAAGAAAATTCGAACGCTTGAACAAATCCAAGAAATCTTTAAATAGACTACGGTCTTTGTTCGAGGGGAGAACAAGCTTTTATATGAAAATTTCCAAAAGTGTTCAAACATAATTCATCATTATTGGGAAAAACGATCCAAAGATTTTGAACGCTCAAATAAATTCTACAGCTCTTTAAATAAAAAACGGGTATTTGTTTGAGGGGGAGAAATTATTTTCAGAAAATTAAATTTTTCAAAAATAATTGTGAAAATAATTTTGGAAAAGTGTTTAATATAATTAATTGGTCATCGTTTGAGGGGGAGTTAACGAGATTAACTTCGAGAAATCACATATCTTTATTATACCAAAAATGGCCCTTAAATGATCAAAATGTGCAAAAATATGCTTGTATTTGTGTATTTTGTTGTTTGTGAATGTGTAGGTACGGATAATGCAACGAGTCCTAATCGGTGGTTTTGAGGTTTTTAGTTAGTCTCTCATGGTTTTCTTAATACCTTGCTAGTACATTCTTTAATTACAAGGTTTTGGTACAAGATTTACCAAGATTATGGAAATCTTATGGATTTTGTGTGTTATTGTTGGCTATCCGCGGGTATCAAGGCACAAGAGGGAGTAAAATGGTTATTAACCATTGGGTAATAGGCTAACTAGGAACATATTATACATGTTTTAATGAAACATGGGTTGTACAAGTACTTAGGGATCATTAGGAGATTTTCTAGTTACTTCAGTCCCCTCATTCGGCCAACATAGGCTTTTAACACAAGAATTGACTAAATTTTATGTTTAAGGTTTAAAAGTTGGTATTGGTTTGAGTCTAGGTAAGTCTAGGTATTTCTGGGGTGTGTCTAAATGTATTTTATTGTGAAACGTAAGCCCTTTACGTGACCAATAAAAATAAAATATGAAAAGCTAATAATTATCTTCTTAATAATTATATAACACTTGTTTGACGTAAACCTTAATTTATTTGGTGACCGTTTACGTTAAATGATTATTTCTAGTCTACGCGATTTAGCTTAAAAGTTAATTTAAAAGTAAACGCGTATCGGACTAAAATAAATAGTGACAAATAATAAGAGTGGTAAAATGACCTGAAATTGAGAAATGTTACAAAATTGAAACCAACTTAGGGTTTCGGTTTCTTGATTTTCGGTTCAACCGAAATTGGTAGAACCCTAAACCAGTTAAGCTGATTTTCGGTTCCAGAATAACAAAGGTGTGTTTGTGATATTCGATTCAAGAAACAAAAGGTATAGCACTAGGTGTTCGAGACGTGAAGCAAAGACTAGCATCTTGGCGTATTTGTTTGACGTGTTGTGTAAGCAACCGTAGAGATGATAACTTAATCACTAAGATTCAAGATCAAGATCCTCCTTTATTGACTTTTGTCATTAAAAATAACGGTTAGTTTTTCTTACCTTATTTGTGTGTTAATCTTTGATATCAAACTAGATCCATCCGCTGCGTACTCGTAGTAAACACGGTTTACTAGTTGTTAAATCCCAACAGTGGTATCAGAGCCAGGTTCGTTTGGTGTTATGGGTTACACACTTATAAAAATCTAAAATCAGTTTAATACCCTAGGCTATGGATGGATTTGGTTGCTTTGTTTGATAAGCTTACCCTGGAAGAGCTTATTGGACTTTACTAGCTTATCCTTGTGATAAGCTAGAGCTTGTTGATGGCTCAAAAGAGCTTTTAATAGCCTTGTTTAGTGTAGAGGCTTAAGTAAGTTTTCATTTTCCTTAACTAGCTTTAAAACTGCTAATTAGCTTAATTTTGCTTAATTTCTGCTTATTGATATTTAGTTTAGCTTAATTAATTTAGTTATAGTTAATTTGTACTTAATGTGTTTAATTTTTAGTTTAAAATCTTTAGTTTTCATGTTTCTGTCTTAAAATCAGAGAAAAACCAAAAATATAGCATAGTTGTTAGCTTATTCATTCTGGCTTATTTGTTTGCTTGATAATACTTAATAGGGTTGCTAAAAGCTGTCTAATATCTGGTATTTGAGTTGTGTTATTTAAAACTATTTTGATAAGCTAAAAATGGATTTGATGAATTAAAGATGTATTTGGGTCCAAGTAGTACTGACTCATGTTATAATGCTTGAGGCCAATTGGTCCTTTAATTTCAATTTGAATCTCATATTTGAGTTTATCAGTATAGGATTTAGGGGCTTTGTTAGCTTAATTCAGTTTTAATCAAAGTTAGTTAGTTGTTGTTAAGCATCTGTTAGAATATAGTAAGTAGAATAATCATTTTAAGCTTATTTGGTTTCTAGTTGTTATTACAGCTTCATTTGCTCCTTATAAAGTGTTTTCTAGTAAAATTGGTAGCCTGCAATAGTTAGATTTAGATGTTGATTCACTTTGATGGTCAATTGCATCAGCATCTTTAATAGATAAATAGCCACTTTCTAGCTTAATTTTCAGATAGTATAAGTATTAAGTAGGTTTTGATTTTTAGCACAATAGTATTTTGTAGAACATTAATCATCTGTTTTAACTTGTTTCTTAAAAATCAGCTTATTTGTCTATCTGTTTTAAGCCTTTAAAATAGCACTTCTTCATTTACATTAAATGTTAAAAAAAACCAAAAATATAGTTTTCTGCCTGCACAGCTTTTTCATTAAGCTTTTTCTATGCTGATTTGATTTTCAAAATGCTTTTTGAAAGCAGTTTTGAGTAGTCTTTTAGATTATATTTCTAGTGATATAGATTATAAGTTCATAAGGTTCCTTTAGTTTAGATAAAAATAAGCCCAAAGTTAGCTATCTGTCTGTTTGGTTTTCAGTTTCTCTTTAAGTGCTTATTTTAGATTTCTAGCTTATAGTCCTTAGTTTTTGCTTAATTTCTGTTCAAATTAGCTTATTAGATTATTATTTAGTTGTCTTTTAGGGTCAGGTTTAGCTTAACTTAGTCTTTTCATTAAAAAACCAAAAACATCAAAAACAGTAGCAAGTAGCTTTTTCAGTGCTTATCTTAATTTCAAAATGTATTTAGTTTGCAGTTTTAAGAAGCTTATTAGCTGAGCTTTAAGGTAGAATAAGCTGATTTGCCATAAGGTTCCATTTGCTTAGTTAAAATTAAGCTCTAAGTTAGCTGTTTGCTTGTTCAGTAGCCAGTTTTGTGCATATGAGCTTAAATGATTGTTCCAGCTTATTGTCTGTTCTTTTTGCTTAATTTCTTGCTCAGACTTGCTTATTAGAGTAGCTTTAGGATAGTAGTAGCTTATTCTACTTAGGCTTAAGTTTAATTTTAGCTTATTTTGTTTCCTAGTTTTGAAAAAGCCAAATTTCCTCTAAGTGTTTTCTGTCAAGCTTTAAAAGCTCTTTTCCAGCTTATTTTTAAGTTTCAAAAAGTTTGTTTTCACAAAAGTTGCTTATTTTTAAGTGTTTTAAAAAGTTATAAAAAAATGGCAAAAACAAAAACATTTGGGATAGTAGGAAGCCCCAGGTGAGCAAGGCTTAAACCCGGGACCTCTACCACCATCAACCAAGCGTTTTAACCCAACACTCACTACCATTGTGCTACAATAGCTCATCCGTTAGAGTTTGCATTTAGTTAATACTTATACACATTTTGAGCTCTTTTGTATAATAAGCTGTTTTGGCTTATTTCACAGCTTATTCGATAAGCTGTTTCCACGAGCTTATTTTTCCTAGATTCCTCACCATTCAAGCTATTTTTCATAATTTTTCTAGTTTTTTATAAATAGCTTAGTATTTTTAAACATTTAATTTTGTTAAAATCATTTTTAATTCATAAAAAATTATAAAAAAGTCAAAAAAATATAATTCTTTTTTAGAAAATTTTCTTTTAACATTTAGAACCTAGGAAAATTAGATTTGCTTTCGTAGGGTTTAAATTGCAAAATCTTGTTTTTTAAAGAACGGGATTGAATCTCGTTCATGTTTTTAGTGTTTTTAAGCTTAAATCTCCTTCGTTTTTGGTCTAGTTTTCTTTATTCTAGCTTTTTAGTCAATTAAAACTTATAAAAACCAAAAAGATCATTGTAGGACTTAATTTTGTTGATTTAGGGTTTTTAGGTCCCGTTTAGGATTCCCGATTTGCGTTTTTAATTAAAATTTAATTTCCCGTTATTTTTCTTTCGTAGTTAGGTTTAATTGTCCCTTTATTTGCTCACTATTAGGATTTTAGAAAACAAATCATCTTCGAACCAATTCAAGTCATTGTCCAAATAACAAACGAGGTCTCAATTTCATAAGTCTTTGGGAAAACGACCCGGTAATCACTTACCGGTTAAAACGTGTAGTATTTTTGTAAGATTTTTCCTACTACCTTTGTCCTCAAGGGTAGTTTTGGAATTTTCTTTACTTTAGATATTATTACGTATTAAAACTATACACACCAAGTTTTTGGCGCCGCTGCCGGGCGGGACTATGTTTGTTAAATATGTTTAAAACTTAAGGGTAACTAGTGTAACTTTAATTAGTTATATATCTTTAGGACCTAAAATGTTATCTAGTTTCATATTTAAGGTGTTAGGGGTGATGTTTAATCTTTAGGCTAAGTTTAAATGAGTTTAAATACTCTAGAGACTTAAATTGCCAAAATCCGAATCCCCTCCCTTTTATTACCCCCAACCGATCCATTTAACACACACACTTAACATTTTACAAAAAAAATTCTCCTCCTTTTTCTTTCTCTTGTGTGGATCGGCCAAACAACAACAACCAAAAGAGATCATTTTTAATCAAAGGTAAAACACGAAAGTCATTTGAAATTATCTTCTAAACACTCTTTTAACAAGAATTATTTCATCTCATCACTAAATTTGAAAAATCAAAGTTTCTTGATTTAGGGTTCATAAAAATTGAAAGTGTTAAGATGTTAATTTTTCTTGAGGGTTTATGTAGATAATAATATAACTAGACTAGTGTTAACTCGAATTTAAGTGAATCATTGTTAAAGTTGATCAAAAAGGGGTGTTTGGTGGCGTTTTTCCAACCGAACCACCTATATGGTGTGTTTGTTTTGATTGTTTGAATGTATTATGTTGTTTTGTTAGCTTGTAATCACTAATCTTGATAAAAAGGTTCAATCTTTAAGCCTTAAACACAAAGACTAGAGATTTTTAAAGGTGAAGACTAAGTGTTTGTGGTTCAGTAATAATAAAATATATACGTAATAATAAAATATATAACGATGGAATCGAATCAAAAAGAGAAGATTTTTCAAATGTTTCAAGATTTGCGTTTTGATATAAGTTTCGCGGATGCTTTACTTTTGATGCCAAGATTTGCTCCTACGATTAAGAGTTTGCTCATGAATAAGGAAAAGTTGCTTGAGTTAGCTAAGATACCGTTAAACGAGAATTGCTCGGCGATGCTCCTCAAAAAGCTTCCCGAAAAGCTTGGAGATCCCGGCAAGTTTTTTATTCCATGCAATTTTCCGGGAATAGATGTATGTTACGCTTTGGCCGATCTTGGCGCGAGCATAAATCTTATGCCCCTTTCTATTTGGAAAAAGCTTTCTTTACCTGAACTTACACCAACTCGGATGACTTTAGAGCTAGCAAATCGATCAATTACTCATCCTAAAGGAGTCGCTGAAGACGTTTTTGTCAAAGTTAGGAGTTTTTACTTTCCTACCGATTTTGTTGTTGTTGATTTCAAAGCCGATCCTCGAGTTCCTCTCATACTTAGGAGATCCTTTTTGAGAACCGGTCGAGCTTTAATTGATGTGTATAAAGGAGAGCTTATTTTAAGGGACGGAAATGAACAAATAATTTTTCATGTCAATGGCACGACAAAACATCCTCAAAAGCATGTAAACATTCAATTAAAAGGTTTAATGACACATCAAGATAGTTTTTAAGAAGTTCACCGACGAACCCGCTCTAGTTTGCTTGCCTCCATCGAAAGATGACAACGATGAAAAAGAAAAGCAGGAAGTGAAGAATCTCGCAGAGCCGACGGCTAAACGCCAAACTCGTACACACCTGTTTTGAAGAATTTATAAAGTTATTATGCAAGGAGAGCATTTTCATTCAAAACAAATACACCTCAAGTTTCATTGGTTTTGCAATCACATCCACGTAACCGTCTATTTAGCCCAAAGATTCCTCATCATATGGGGGAAGAGCACTTAGTACTTTTAGTGCTGAAGAAATTGTCCCAATCCCAAGAGAATCTGAGATACAATCCCTGAGTGATCGAAAGAACGTTTTACCTTCGTATGATGACTCTCTTCATCATACGTTCCACGTGATTAGTTTCCGTGTACTTTCTCTAACCTCTTTTTCGAATTTGATGATCAATTACACTCTAGTGAACATAAACCCCTCTTTTTGATGAAGTGTTAGAGGACATCGAGTGTAAAGATTCTTATGATTCCAACCTTGATGAGTCGATTTTCCTAGTCACACCTCTTTCCAATTCTAATAAGGATAAGTGTCTCGCTCCAGGAGACAACATTGAGATTCTACTTCACCATGATCCGTCTACTCCTATGAAAAGCATTGCTTCCATTCTCGAGGGATTCATCGATGATCCACTTTTCGAAGAGAAATGATATTTTTTTATATATTTAATTTAGAATTGTTAAACAATTATTGAAAAAGAATTTTGTACGAATGGGGGGGGGGGGGGGGGGGGGGGGGGGGGGGGGGGGGGGGGGGGGGGGGGGGGGGGGGGGGGGAGGGGGGCTCCAATTGATAAAGCTAAGTGTTTCGACCCAGGAGGCGACAATGATGAGATCGATGCTTTTCTAGCTATCGAAGTTCCTACGTATATTGAGGAAGGTTATTATGACTCAGAGGGAGACGTATTATATCTTGAGAGTTTGCTTAGTGATGATAACACCCATAATCTCTCTTCCGATGTATTTTTCGATCATGAACCACAACACATTAAGAATGAATCAAACCATGATACTTTGATAACTTTTTCTCCCAAGAATGATCCTCTTCACCATGAGTTCGCTGGTGAAGTCATCACGATTCCTCCAGGAATTGTTAGAGAGCACGAGGATTATATCAATCGAATGTCGTTGCTATGCGGAAATTCATCTTCCCGGTCGCCGGAAAATTTTCATACAATCATCGAGGATAGTGACTCTAATAGGGAAGAGATCGATATATTTTCTGGACCAGATGATTCGATACCACCAGGTATTGAAAGTGATATTGACTCGGAAGAGGATATTATTGACAACTTGCTTAACGATGATCCCATTCCCGAATATGAGCGTTTAACCTTCGACATGGAACCCGATGTGCCCGTGATAAACAATGTTGATGAGCTTAATGAAGATGAATGTTTTGACCCAGGGGGAGGTGAGATTAATGTTGAAGTTGAAGATTCCTTCACATTTGTCATTCAGACTTTTCTCCCGTATCTCACTTACCCTGAGGTTTCTCCTTTACTTTCCTCCACTGAGAATGAGGACACCATTTTTGACCCCGGCATCTCCACTTAGAGCCGGTGGCATCTCATCGGGATGGAACTTTCATGTGCTTAAATGTTTATCCAAACATTAATGAAAGCCCGATTGAGATTTTCTCTTCCATTTACTTTCTCCAAGGACGAATGAATTCAGGGATCGAGTCAAGCTATGTGATTCGGTTACCAAAAACAAGCAGCTCGTGGGAGGCAACCCCTTGCTTAACCTCTAATCTTCTTTCTTATTTCTATTGTGATGTGAGAAGGCTTGTACTCTTTCGATTCTTGTTGTTTGTGCTTGTAATTGTTTGCAGGATTAACCTAAAATTTTCTGAAGACTCTCGTATTCGGTGTTTTATCCCGGTTCACTCGAGCTTCCTAGCCTTTGCTTGCCATTAGTTTGGGCGGAAAAACGATATCCAAGATTATTATCGTCTAACCATATATATCTTTTTAGCAACTTGATAAACGGCTTAATATTTTTGTGATACTTCCCACCACGCTTGGGATTATGCATTCGACTTTTTGAGTTTTCATATTACGGGGTTTTTAAGTCTAAGGCTAGGGGGAAAACATTGAGACAATGGTTTAAATTTTAGTTATAGGTATGTAAATCTTTGATAGAAATCTTACCTACCTTTGCCCGTTGTTCTCACGTACCCCATTTTCCCGCCAAAATTTAAAATTTTCAAAAATAAAATAAGTGTTTTGTCATAATTTTGACTTTCCTACTGGGTAGAATAAGAATAAATTTTGACCCGATCGAGCGTGTTGAGCTCTACCTTGTTCCTTAACTTTTAGGCTAAGCGTTCGTGAAAATTCGCGAAGAACGAAAAAATGATAGAGTTAAGTATGAGTGGGATGTTAAGCAAAGGTTTAGTTGGAAATCTTAAAAGCTCATGTATGTAATTTGTGGTTTTTTTCCTATAAGCTCTTAACCGAATTAATAATACGTGCTGTTTTTGGAAATTAAACTTAATCCAAAACAAATATTTACGTATTATATAGCAAAATTTAGTCTTTGTTCAAACTTATACTTGAATTTTTCAAAAAGAAGTTTTATATAAAATATATATATATATAATATAAACTGTGGGCTGATAAAAGTTTACTACCTCTTGCCGGCTCACAACCGATGTGGTAGTCTTCTAAAAAAAGTCCATAGTAAGAATAAAAAATCCAAGACTAATAAAAGTTTGTTGCATCTTGCCGGCTCACAACCGATGTTGCAGCCTTCTAAAAGGTCGAGGGTTACAATTGCATAAATGTTTAATATTAAGTTTGAATTAATAAATAGATTTCTTTTTGTTAATTCATTATGCGTTTGAACTTTTGTCTATTCTAATTTTAAGCTTTAATATACGGAAAACTTGAGAGTTTTATTGAAAACCTAAGGTTCTATAAGTCCCGGATACAGTCATGTGTGTGTCAAAAGCTGGTCACTTAGACCGCAAGGATGGGATGTGCCGAGAACAAAAGGTCCGCTACATGGGATGATCTCGCCTCAAACACATTATTCACTTAGTGGAACGTGAAGATAGTATTTTTCAAAAACGTTTTTATTCCACGGTTTAAAATCAAAATAGCACATTAACTTAAGATATAACATGTTGCAAAAATCGGCCCCTAGGCGGCCGATTATCGCCTGACTATGCTGGAGATAAAAATCTGACATTAAACAGCCTGATTTTTACTAATCACCTAAAAAAAATCGGTCTGGCAAAAAAATCTGTTTAAAAATGGTCAAAAATCGGATTAATCGTGCAAAATCGAAAAAATCAGAAAAAATTCAAATAAATAATGCAAAATCGTAACACTTAGAAATCTTTGAAGTTTTGAACTTTGGAAAAAACCAGCTTATACTTATACATATTTATCTACAATTATATTTATGTATATAAAAAAATCCAATCCGATTAATCCCCGGAAAAAAAAAAAAAAAAAAAATGGGGGTAAAGTATAATATATTATTATATAAATTTGGGGGGGTATATTGGATATAAATAAAAAAAACAAAAAAAATAAATATTAAAAATAAATATATATTTGTTTTATTTTTTTTTTTGGTTTTTTGTTTTATATTTGGGGGGGTGTTGGTTGTTTTTTTGGGTTTTTTTGTTTTTGGGGTGGGGGGGGGGGGGGGGGGGGGGGGGGGGGGGGGGGGGGGGGGTTGGGGGGGGGGGGGGGGGGGGGGGGGGGGGGGGTTTTTTTTTTGGGTTTTTTGTTTTTTTTTTTTTTGTGGGGGGGGGGGGGGGGGGGGGTTTTTGGTGGGTGGGGGGGGGGTTTTATGTTAATGGTTGAAGTAAGTAAATTAAAGGAATAAGTATGGGGGATTAAGTGTTTTTTTTTTTGTAGGTGTGTTTTGGGATATTTGGATTTGATGTGGTGGTTGATGATTATATTTAGTGGTAGGGATGTGTATGGTTAGCTTAGTTTGGAGCAAGTAAAAAGTCGGGAATGATGAATTTATCCTTTTTGGGGCATTCTCGGATCGAAATGCATCTTGTTTTATGATCCCTAACGGTTATGGAAATAACGAAAGTCGGAATATTCTAGGTAATTAATTATGTAAAAAAATGGAAAAAGTTTTGAAAAATGGAAATGGGAGTTTTAAAGCTTGTGATTTCTTAACTCTCCTCACAAAAAGTATTTGCTACTTTTCAAAGATTTAGTTTGGGGAAGTTTTAGGGCATATAATATTGCGTGAGGACACGTCAATCACTTAGTTTGGGAAATTTTGATATGTGAGAAATCACATATCTTTATTATATTCAAAATAGCCCTTAAATGATCAAAATGTGCAAAAATATACTTGTATTTGTGTATTTTGTTGTTTGTGAATGTGTAGGTACGGATAGTGCAAAAATCACAAGAAAACGGTCAAAGCCGGACAAACACGGACACGGGAACGGATAGAGTGCACAAGAGCCGGAAGTTTCTAGCAAAAGGTCATCAAAAGTCAACCCTTGGTCAACCCATAAAAGACAAAATCCTCAAAATACCATAAAAACCCTTAATGTTAAATCATAATTCACAAAAAGTCCCAAAAACCCTAACACCGTTAGCCTTTTATTAATAAAGGACTAACGGTCGTTAGTCTTTTATAACAAAACCCTTATAACCAAGCCCAAACACCCGGCCCAATTCCTTTTAAAATAAACCCCGAGCCCAAATCAACACCCCGGGTCAACAAAGTTAAAAAAAGAAAAAAAGGGGCGGGAAAAACTGTTTTTTACTATTCATCTATCGTCTTTATTTTTACCTGCGTAAAATCAAAGGGTTAATTCAAATTGATGATGTGGCATCAAGATTCGAGTACTAAGCTATGAGCTGGCAAAGTTAGACGTCACCAAACCCTTCTATTGGTTAAGTCGGGACAAGGGTATGGCACATGGAGTCAAGGAAACACACAAGGAATGGAAATTTTACACTAAATCTTTTGCTAAAGAAGCACAAGTACTCTGACACACGGATTGGCACGCTGGCAATCCGTGTGCTCACTTATTTGATCCAGCGGCTTAAAAAAGGATCCAATGATTGGCATTAAAGGGAGGGACGAGATCAAAGCTTGGAGGAGCATGTTGAGAGACCTAGAAGCTTCTCTTTCAGCTATAAATAGCAAGCTTCCTCACACACAAGATGGTAGCTAGTTAGATAGATTTTTATATTTTTGCTTATTAATTTAGCTTATGTAATTTTTCTTTAAAACTGTTTTTAGCTTATTGTTTACTAAATGTAATTTCTATTTTCACTATTGTAATCGTCTCTTTTATTAATAGAAGTCAAGTTTTCTTATTATGCACTTTACTTTTCTCAAGCTTACTTTTATACAAAATTTTGTTAAATAAGATGTTACTGTTTCATAAGCTTGTTATAAGCTCATCTCAAGCTCATCTAAGTCTTTAAGCTTAGATTTGCACACAGCATGTGTGATCCCTAAGTTACTCACACAATTTAAAACAGTTTTTAATACACTAAATGCTATGGATGGATTTTGGTTGCTTTGGATGATAAGGCTTTACCCTGTAAGAGCTTATTGGACTTTACATACCTTATCCATGTGAAGAAGCTAGAGCTTGTTGATAGCTCATTTGAGCTTAATCTTAGCCTTGTTTAGAGCAAAGGCTCTTGTAATTCCTTTGTTGTCATTTAAATAATTTAGCTTAACTCTGCATAATTGCTTATACTGCTTATTTGTCTGCTTATTCCTGTTAGTTTAGCTTGTTTATGCTTATTATAGTTGTCTTATGTTAATTGTGCTTAATGATTAGTTTTAAATCTTAGTTTTCTATAATCTATCTTAAAATCTGTCATAAAAACCAAAAATATTAGCTTATTGTGTTAGCTTTTTAATTCTGCTTATTTGCTTGAGTACATTTGCTTATTAGGTCTAATTTTAGCTCTGCAGTATCTGGTATTAGCAATTTGAGCTTTAAATTTCAATTTCATAAGCTTATTATGGGGTTTAAGGAGTTAAAGGGGTGTTTGGCTTATGGCAGTATCAACTCAAATTAATACTGTCCATGGCCATTTGAACCTTTAAATCCATTTTAAATCTCATTTCTAGGTTTAAGAAATCAGGATTTAAAGTTGCTTGTAGGTTTAATCTAGTGTTGATCATATTTGTGATAGTTGTTATAAATTTGAAGTCATTAAGCTCAGATCCTTAAGCTTGTTAAGTTTTGATTGTTTTTAGCTAGAATTAATAGTTAATTTGCTCTTAGTTTAATGTCATATAAGTTTAGAAGTAAGTTCTTTTAGCCTGCAATTGTTAGAGTTAGGATTTGGTCATTATTGTGCAAACTGCATCAGTTAGGATTATAGAAAAGGCCTTTTTCTAGCTTAATTATCAGATGGTAATAGTAGTTGTTAGGGCTTGATATTTAGCATACTAGTAGATTTTAGGCTAGATTTCATATGTTTGAGTTTATTTTGTTAAAATTAGCTTATCTAGTAATCTGTTTTTAAGCTTTAATTTAGCAGTTTGTCTTTTCAAAACAAAAATAAACTCAGTACCTTCTGAGTGTTTAAGCAGTTTTCATTTAACTTTTTCTTTAAGCATTTAATTTTCAAAATAGATTTTAAAAGTAGTTTTAGGAAGCTTATTGGTCAATCTTTTAGTAGGTATAAGTCAGTTAACCATAAGGTTCTTTTAGCTTATAGAAAAATAAGCCCAAAGATTGCTTGCTAGCCTGTTTGGTATTCAGTTTTAGATAATAGCTTATTTGAAATTTTTTAGCTTATAGCTTAAAATCTTTGCTTAATTTCTGTTTAAATTTGCTTTTTAGGCTAAAATTTAGTTGTCATTAGCTTTATAAAGTCAGGCATAGCTTATTTTAACTTTTCAAAGAAAATCCAAAAAAGTTAAAAAACAGCATAAGTAGTCTTTTAATTTAGCTTTTTCTCTGCTTATTTGTATTTCAAAATGTCTTATCTCTGCTGTTTTAAGTAGTTTTTAGGATAGGCTTTAAGTAGGTGTAGGGCTTATTGTCATAATGTTCTGTTTGAGTGCTTAAAAATAAGCACAAAAAGTGCTTGTTGTCTGTTTTTGTATGCTCAGTTTGGCTTAAGTTCTTATTTGATTTCTAAGCTTATTATCTGTTCTTTTTTATTGTTTCTAGCCTAGATTAGCTTATTAGGTTAAACTTAGGGTAGTGATAGCTTATTTAGTTTTCAGTTTTAGCTTATTTCAAGTTTTTGGCTAGCATTAGTATAATAAAAAGCTAAAATATCTTTAAGAGTTCTGTTAAGCCTTTAAGCTGTTTTTCAGCTTATTTTTGATTTTGAAAAAAGTTGTTTTTACAAAAGAAGCTTATTATAAGCTGTTTAACAAATTTGCTTTTTAAAGTTTTTTTTAAAAAAAAGGGAAGATGGAAGTCGGGGGTGAGCAAGACTCGAACCCCCGACCTCAACACCCTCAACCTTTTTAAAAGCCTCAGCACACACACCCTCACCAACGCGCCCTGGGGACTTTTTCATTCTTTCTTTGCAATATTAATTTCTTATACACATTTTAGGCATTTTAGGTAATGAATAAGCTGCATTGGGCCTATTCTCACTTATTCGTTAAGTTGTGTTTCCAAGCTTATTTTTTCTAGATTCCTTATTGTTCAAGCTATTTTTCTTAATTTTTTCAGGATTTTTATAAATAGTTTAGTATTTTTAAACATTTAATTTTGTTAAAAGCATTTTTAATTCATAAAAAATTATAATAAAGTCAAAAAAAATTAATTCTTTTTTAGAAAATTTTCTTTTAACATGTAGGACTTAGGAAAATTAGATTTGCGTTCGTAGGGTTAAAATTGCAAAATCTTGTTTTTTTAAAGAATGGGATTGAATCTCGTTCTTGTTTTCTTCACGTTTTTAGTGATTTTTAGCTTAAAACTCTTTCGTTTTTAGTCTAGTTTTCTTTGTTTTAGTTTTTAGTCAATTAAGTCTTATAAAAACCCAAAAGATCATTTTAGGCTTAATTTTGATAATTTAAGGTTTTTAGGTCCCGTTTAGGATTCCCGTTTTACATATTTAGTTAAAGTTTAATCTTCCGTTATTAAAGTTAGGTTTAATTGTCCCTTAATTTGATCACTATTAGGATTGTAGAAAACAAATCATCTTTGAATCAATTCAAGTCATTGTCCAAATAACAAACGAGGTCTCAATTTCATAAGTCTTTGGGAAAATGACCCGGTAATCACTTACCGGTTTCTTACGTGTGATATTTTTGTGTAAAAATTGATACTAATCTTTGTCCTCAAGGATTTTTAGTAATTTTATTTATACTTATATATTATACGTATATTATATATTGATTTTCAACGATCAATTTTTGACGCCGCTGCCGGGGAGAGTTGTATGATTTTTACGTGGTGTTTCGAGTTAGTGCCTTGAAGATCCTTTCTTCGGAAAGTTTATTTTCGTACTTATTAAAAATATAAAAATCCAAAAATATTTTCTTATTTTATATATCTTATTAAAAAAACCAAAAATATTTTCTTTTATTTTTATCTTTAAAAAAAATCCAAAAATATTTTCCTTCTTATTTTATTTTTATTTTTCCTTTTATTTTTATAAATATTAAAAACATACCAAAAAAATATTTTTACTTTTATTTTTATTATCTTTATAAAAAAAAATTCTCCTTTATCCTCTTATCTCATTTAATTCTTATCTTCTTAACCCTCTTATCCGTTTAATTCTTCGACATGTCTTCGTATAACCATTTGGGTTGCTCGTACTGTGGTGGTTCGTTTAATGGTGAAAACTGTCCGGGCTGTAGCAGTGTAGGATCCGGAAATGTGTTTGTCTCTTACCCAAGTCCTTATTCTTATAATGAAACACCCAACTTCCTCAACCAACCTCCACAGCACCAATACGAGACATACTCGTATGAGTTTTATGAAGGGAACCCTCACCCGGGTTTTGATTGTCAAACGAGGAACACACCCGTCTATGACCAAGGTCCTTGTTACAATCAAGATTTTGGTTTTGACCAACCTCCATATTATTCACCGAGTCAGCCACAACAGTTCGACTGTTGTGAGGTCTGTGGAGGTCCACATTATAGTTCTGATTGTCAAACTAGGAATCCGCTTTTCTATGAGCCTAATCCTTGTAACAATTATGACTTTCCTTATTTTGACCAACCTCCACAGTACCATATTGACCAGTCACCCCCTCAGGATTTGGTTTTTGATAGTCTTATGCATTCATACAGGGAAAATAACCGTATTTTGGAGGAAATTCTTAGAACTCTAGAGACCAATTCCCCTGTAGGAGAACCTGAGGGGAGTGACGATTACACGGAGGTGACTTATGACAAGGAGCAATGTTTAAGTGATCATTATACTGCTCCTGTCACACCTCCTGCATACATACCATCCATACCATTCTTAGCTACCATGGAACCTGCAGACACCCTCTTAATCGGGGATGAGGTTATTAGCACTACTTCTGTAAGGGAAGATGACGAATTCATAAAGTATATTGTTAATGATCTTGTCCTAATCCCAAGGGAGTATGAGGTGACATCTGATAGTGTTTTAGAGTGTGATATGCCTGCTACTACACCTTTGCCCCCTACTGATAATGGGGAAGTAGATTTTGATATCAATTCACCTTTAGGAGAACAAGTAGTCTACTTTTTGATGGAGAACGTGGATGTAGGTGGCTTGCCTAGACATTTGGTTAAGTATCTTTTTAATCATTTACTCAAAAATCCGAGTTTAACCAAAGGAATGTCTGATGAACCTTTAGGTGATGATACAAAACCTAGATCTTATGATGTGACTTTCTCAAACCCTCTCTTCGATTTTAATGATGATTTTACCTTATGTAAGGATAATCTGCTTTTTGATGAGGAGTTTGAGGACATTAGTAGTCTGGACCCTCCTGAGTTGACTTCAGTTATTGATGAGTCCACTTTGCTAGTCACACTGCCTTTACCGTGTACTGATGTTTTGGGAGATGCTATTGAAGATATCGACTTACTTTTAGGAGAGCAATTAGACACCCTCTCAACGGGGGATAGGGAAATTGACTTCAATCCTAGTAGGGACATAGAAGAACTAGAACGTTTACTAGCTGATGACCCTGTCCCAGTCCCAAGAGTGTTTGATGATCCTTTAGGTAATTCTGATTCGATGTCTAGATCAATTGAGACCAGTGACCTTATTTTGGAGGAGCTCACCACTGAGATCGGCCTAGACGATTCAATTCCAACTGACATTGATGATAGGTATTATGATTCAGAGGGTGATATTCTATATTTTGAACAATTGCTTAATGAAGATTCATCTTCCGATGTATCTCCAGCATTGTTACCTACAGAGTCCTCCTTACTAGTTCCACCACTTCCCGATCCTAAGCAGATTTGCTTAAGGGAAGTGGAAAGATTTGATCCATTCTTCTCCCTGACACAGTCGGGTGGGAAGACGAGGGTGATGGAGACCCCTTCTTTTAGTTCTCATCATATGCCATCACCCCGTCCTGCTGCATACTCACCTAAGGAGGTGATGTATTGCTATTACCATCCTCACCTCACATCGGGTGATGGATTTGACCATGGACCTAAAATGAAATAACACTAGAGTCAAGCTAGAGACTCGAACAAAAACAAGCGCTTCTCGGGAGGCAACCCGTGTTCTCTTTCTCGTTCTATCTTTCTTAGTAGTAATAATATATTAGTTTAGTAGTTGTATTAGTAATGAATAAGTGTGGGGGAGTGCTTCTCTCCATGTTGTGTTTCGTGGTTTCCCGTTTTTGCTTGCAGGATTTCCTATGATCTTGAAGACCTTCGTGCTTGTTTTCAATCCTCCAATCAGGCGGTCTCCGATCATCTTCATGTTTATATCCTGGGAATCCTTAATCCTGATCATATATATATATGTGTATTGTTTCCCCTTTCACACTTGGAATTTTTTTTTGTATTTTCCTTTTTCGTTCCTAAGTGTGAGGGTAAAACCTGACATTTTTGAACATTGAGGTCAATGTTTAATTCTAAGTGTGGGGGGGGGGGGGGATTTCTGTTGAAATTGATCTTACCTGTGCCTATATGTGTTCCCACGCAACCCCGTTTCGACCAAAAATTTAAAATTTTATTGTTCATTAGCTATAAAAAAAATTAAATAAATAAATAAATAAACAAAATTTAATGATGATGAAAATATAAAATTGTTAGTATTAAGTAGGCCTGTAGAACTTGGTAGCTTTTGACTTGATCGAGTTTTAAACTCTTCCCCTTAGCTTTCGAGACTTAGCGTTTGCTTAACTTTAAAATTTTTCAAAAAACAAAAAATGATAGAGTTGAATATAAGTTAGATGTTAAGCGTGGAGTAGTTGGATCTCTTTAGAGCTCATAGAGGTTAATTGTGGCTTTTTGCTCCCATCAGCTTAATAAACGTTATATAATTGTTGAATAAATAAAGTTACTTTAGGTTTTTGCGATTCTTAGTTTAAATCCCTTCGTAGAGATTCTTTCTGGTGAAAGTAAGGTACACATCGAGGTTTTGTCAGTGTTGTGGGGAAATAGATTCTTGGACCATGGTCGGCTCGCATACTGATGTGGCAGTTGTTAAAAGACCACAGGACTCGAAATTTGGCTATAACAATAATAATTATGTAATAAACCAAAGCCGAAATAAGACTTCTGGATCATGGTCGGCTCGCATACCGATGTGACAGTCGTTTAAAGGGTGGAGGAAAGAATAATAATAAAAACTATGGGCTGATAAAAGTTTGCTGCATCTTGCCGGCTCACAACCGATGTTGCAGCCTTCAAAATAAGGCACATAGTAATAATAATACAAGACTGATAACAGTTTGCTGCATCTTGCCGGCTTACAACTGATGTTGCAGCCTTCTAAAAGGTCAAGGAAATTACTGAGGTCGAAATATGTTTGCTGCATCTTGCCGGCTCACAACTGATGTTGCAGCCTTCTAAAAGGTCAAGGAAATTACTGAGGTCGAAATATGTTTGCTGCATCTTGCCGGCTCACAACCGATGTTGCAGCCTTCAAAAGGACCGAGGTTTAATAATGTTGTAATAATAATAAGTATAAAGATAAATTTTGACTCTGGGGTTATCTAAATAAAGCCTCCATCTCTGGACTCGTAGTTGAGTTGTTGCGGATAAAATAAAAAGGATAACCCCTAAATCATGTGAAATTAAAACCTTAATGTGGACCTTATTCTCACCATATCGTCTTTTTAGGAAAGGATTTCAAACTAATTATGGTCTAAACCGGGTTATTTTATTTAAATAAGAACCTAATTTATTTGTCACCAATAATAAAATAAAACCCTTAGAGAACTTAGGAATAAGGGAGCGAAAAGTAGCTGCGTTTACACAATTAGCATTTATGAGTAGTGTTAGCATCTAATCTTATATTTCACTATGATTTCGTTTAAGTTTGGTTTGGGGATCGTGAAAAATCGAGGATGACGAACTCCCGTTCTTAAAGCTTTTTAACAATTTTATTAAGTTTTATCTTAGTTCTTATCTATTAATGAATAAGTGGTTAAAACGGGGGCGCTTTATAAATAAATGTTTTTTTAAACCTCTTAATGGACCTTTTCTGTTCTTGTTTGATTGTGAGGGGTCACAAGTTAAAGGGGGTTCAAATTATTTATTTTCGGGCGTGTTTTATATACATTGCGTATGGGACCAGCAATGGCTTAATGTGGGGAAATTTGATGTGTGCTTAAACACACATCTTTATTACCCCGTAAAACACTGTTAATCGGACTAAAAATACTAAAATATGTTTAATTATCGTGCAAATATGCTTGTTTGGTATTTTCATGTCTTGCATGTACTATGGATTAAAAACAAAACAAAAACGGGTATATTCGGGTTCAATTCGATCAAGTTTTCTAATTATTCAAAATCAAGACAAAGTCGTGAAAAGTCCCCGAGCATACCATTGGAAAGAGCGCGAGAAAACAAATCCAACGGTGCCTTCATTCTTTATTGGGCCGGCCCGACACAATTTATATAGTTCGGACCGACCCATACTTATTTAATTCATGTTTCAGCCCATGTCCAAATGAATGAAACTCGGCCCGGTATTTAGTGCTCAACCCAACATCAACCTGCAAATCTTGGCCCAAGATTAAATTATGAATGAAGTATGGCCTAAATCCTATATCAAATGAACAAACTTGCAAATGAGTTTTGAAGAATTGATACACTCACTCACGTGCATCCTTATTAATTCAAAAAATGTCACATGCTCATCCACTAGTGGAGAAGGACCAATACAATGCCGACACATGGCATTGGTATTCCTCAAAATTTTATAAAGAAAAAAATGGTACGAGTGCATGTGAACGGGGACTAAGAAAAGGAGTGGAGGAAAAGCATGCGTTGGTTTTAAGCAAAGTATATGATTGGTGGATCTGAAAACTGTACGAGGAAACGATCACGAGATGAGTTTTTCATTACGCATTCATATTGACTCAAAAATTACAAGTTTACCACCAACTCTTGGGCTATATATTACATAAGCATGCAACAAAGGGGCGAGTTAGTTTTTTTAGAGTGTAGTTTAGTTCTCTCCACAAAATATTTTTAGCTTATTTTAATGCTTATCATTTAGTAGCTTATTCTCTATTTCTTTTTTTTTGGTTTGCTTATCCAAATAAGCTAATCTATAGCTTACTTTGGACCTATGATTTTCAGCAGCAAATTAAGCCGCATAAGCTAAGCTTATTGCTTATTCGGTTTAGCTATTTACTCGGTTAAGCTTTTTCCATAAGCTTATCCGTGTTTACCTTTTTGTAACTTTCTTAGTTTTCCGTATTAATGTTTTTGGCTCGATTCGAACAAGAAAAGAAGTGGTGCAAAGAGCTTTTAAGCTCGGCTTACTAATAAGCCTTGTCACCCTTTTAAGATTCGAGAGCTCCTCGATTTAACTTATTGTCTTAAAAGCTTGTTTTCCAACACTTGAGTTTCCATTTGTCAACTATAGTTTGTTTAGTGCTTATTTCAGTTAGCTTGTTTGGTAGTTTATAAGTTTTTGGTATTATCTTGTTAGTGCAAAAGTGATCAAAATAGAAGTTCAAAACTGTTAAAGAAAATTTGTGGCCTGTGTAGATAGATTCGGTTTTTGGGCTTTTGATTTGATTTGCTATTGGGCCTACATTTTTTTATTTGATTGTTGGACCACAATGTTGATCTGGGTTTGCGTATAGTAAACAGAAAGTGCAATCTTGTGATTAATATAACTGTTATGCATTAACAGTTTATATTTTTGTGTTTTGACTTTGGTTCCGATCAATTCATGAGGCGTGGAGCTTAAGGGTCTAGTAAACTAGCTTAATATTTTAAGTTTAAAGCTTTAAGCTCCTAAACTTATTTATTTTGATAGATTATTAGATCGGGTGGTTTTATATCCATTTACGGTTCTTCGACTCGTTTTATTTCCTTTCTCTTTTCAATTTATTAGTGTAGATTTATTTAGTTTAATATGCCTTTATTTGTTTGTTTGATGATTATTATGCTTAGTGAGTAGATTTTGTTATATGCTTGTTAAGTGTTGAATTGTTTAGTAAATTAAGTGTGATTATACCAAAGAAAAATATTGATTAGTGATTTTTATATTACTTAAATTATTGTTTTGGTTATTCGAGCGGGCAAAAGCCATAAGAATAATTATGCATTAATTTAGTAATCAATATCTTAATAAAAGTTGTTTCAATATAAGCCAACGTTGTGAGAAGATAATTTGTTAGAAAGATATTGGTTCATCAATATGGACTTAATTAATTTAATCACACTTAAGGATCTAAACGAATCACTTAACAAGCATATCCTTTTTTATATATCTCTTCGTTCGATTGCTTTGCTTTGTCGTTAATTAGTATAATTTAGTTTATTATTATTTTATATTTAGTTTAAAATAATCAAAAACCAAAACTAAAAAGATAATCAAGCATCAAACGGTAAACATTAACGTAAATCTCAATTCAATTCTCGTTGGGATACGACACCGGGTGGATAAACTTTTACTTTTCCTAAAGTAATTATCATATCTAATGGGATACTCTCTATACTATTACTATTTGATTAAATTTAGTTATATATATATATATATTATATTTATATACGAGTATTTATATTATCAAATCATCCCTTCAATCCAAACCGCCTCATTCATCAAATAATCTCACCCCTTAATTTGAGTGCCACGTCCTATCATCCAATAGGGGTTCTTAGGATTGCCAGCATGGCTAATAGAATGTCAGACGTGTTAAAGGTGATCTTCTAGAAGAGGTGAAACGGGAAGGGGAGTTGGTTTTACCCTGCGTAAACGTTATGCTGAAAAGGAAGGGGATGGGTGAATAGTGCTTGGCGGGTTAATATTTGACTGGATAAAGGGTGGTGGAGTTGGGCTTTTGTTATTTTCATGGGCCAAGGTTAGGATTTAATGGATTGGTTTTATAAATATTAATAAAAGGCTTAGGTTTTATAAGTATTATTCTTAATGGGCTGACCCGGCCCAAGAAAATGGGTACGGGTTGGTCCATTAAGAATAAATACGCCTTCGGCTTCGATTTCTTGCACTTTTTCTATTCCCGTGCTTGGTTTTGTCCGTATTTGCTTTATTTTTGTCCTTTTTGTTACATATCCATACCTGCAAGACACAATTCACGAAATACACACATACAATGCATTTTTATGTATTTTTGGTCATTATTGGTCTTTTTAGCTCGTTTTATTAGGTAAAAGTATGTGTATTTAAGCACATACCAAAGATATTAATGAATTCCAAGCTTTGATGAATTGTATAATACAATACTAGATCAATGATTTATTTTTAAACTCAAAAAAGTAATTTACCTTTCAATAGAAAGTTTATATTACCTTTTGATTCTTCATGCTTCTTTATCAACCAATAGCAAACAATGAAACATTTACCTGCTCCAAAATTGCTTTAACTTTGTCATCTAATGTATAGATCTTGAAAGCATCAACGACCCGCTCCAATTTTCTTTGGAATTATTATGTACCGACAACTTATAATATTCTACTAATTAATTTTGTTACTTTGAACAAACATATGCTTGTCCTTCATGTCCGAATATGGATCTGGCCAATATGTTTAGATCTGGGAAACAAACACTGATATCTTGGATTAAAGAAGATAAGAGAGATCTCATGGAATTATATTTTTGAGAGGTTTATGAGTTGTTATAATGGGTGTGGAAGAGAGGATTGTGAGATAATAATGATCCTATTTTGACGGACGATTTCCAAAATAACTATTTTGCAATTCCGGTATTGCCCTTGACTAAGTTATAAAGAATTACTTGACATCCCCTTTAATTATATTAATTACATAAATGGCACAAGTAATATCATCCGTTGATCAAACTAATTAATAGCCTTGATTCATTATAATAGTTCTGTAAAGTTCTGCACATAAAATGAGTTCTCAGTATAACACTTCACTATATATATATATATATATATATATATACACACACACATATATATACATATGTATATATATACATATACATATGTATATATATACATAGGTATATACATACATATGTATATATATACATATGTATATATATAATACATATGTATATATATACCTATGTATATACATAGGTATATATATACATATGTATTATATATATACATATGTATATACATACATATATATATACATATGTATATATATATATATACATATGTATATATATGTGTGTGTGTATATATATATATATATATATATATATAGTGAAGTGTTATACTGAGAACTCATTTTATGTGCAGAACTTTACAGAACTATTA
>BQNB010062336.1:33245-36118 GCA_026074375.1 Tanacetum coccineum | reverse complement strand
TATCTATAATAATATTTATTTATCTCATCGCACATTCGATGCTCAATTTGGTTATCGTTTACTCGTATCGGTGTTATATTCGAATATCTCAAAAGTTTCTATTTTTAGAATCTTCTTCGTTCATAACAATCGTTAAGTCTAAAATATTATACTTGTAATAATAGTAGCGTTTATTATTTTTATAACATCCTACAAGTCTTGTATTAACCCGTTGACTTTCAAAAGTCAACGTTAGACTTTGTTTGACTTTGACTTTTTATACATATTTATAATTAAATCTGACCCGCTTCAAACGACCCGTTATATCATATTTTCATGAATCGGACTCAAAAGAGATTTTATGCAAAACGACATTCCGGACAACGTTTTAGTTTTAGCCGAGACCCGAAACTTGACAGAAAATGACCAAAATGCCCCTGCAAGTTTCTGCATGAACTATGACACTTTTAAGAAAAATGCAGATTTTGACCTTGGGTTTTGACCCGTTATTACCCGATTTTAAAACTAGCAAGCCTCGCGGCAAAGTAAAACGTCATTCCGAGTAACTTTCGTGCTTCGCCGGAAGGCCGAAACGGACTCGAAAGTGCTCAAAACGGCCATTTAAAATTCTGACAGCAACTAAAAAAATGCAATAGCTGTTTGGAAAATATATAAGTTTTCAAATCTTATTTTCGCCGTAACTTCTTCGTTATTAGTAGTTAGAAGCTCCATTTTATATGAAAACGATCGTCTAAGAAAGCTTTATCATATTTTTTAATCAAAAATCAAATTTCACAAAATCTCGATTCTCGTTTTCCAAGCCAAAGTTTCTGCCCAAGTTCACTTTGATACATGTTAGAAAAGCGCGCCAATAATCATTTTTGACGCCAAAAACTCAATCACTGTGCACATCTACAATGGCCTATAATCCACATTTAACTCGCACAATCAATTTATAACAAAACTAACTAGACGACGCAAGATCTCATGGATTTCATCACATGCAACAAGTATAATCAAATCAAATGAACGAAATGAAAAAGCAATATAAAAAGAATGCTCACAATGCTTATTGTAGCAAGATCGGACTCGATAGATAAACACACTTGTCCCTTGTTCCCTTTTTGGCCGCGACCTCGAACCCAAATCTAAACCAAAACCAATACCAATCCAATTTCAACTAAACCAAATTAACCTAAACTAATCTTGGTTAATAACCAACTAACAAAACACACCCTTGTGTGTCCCTCCTTGGTTCGAACCCACGACCGGACCCACAACCTTAAGCTTTTTTCCACATCAAACTTATCAAAACCTCTCTACAACCCTTTTTCCTCACTAACCCTTAAAACCTTAAACAAATCAAAACCCACTAAATTTAATAAAACTCAACCATGCATAAACCTTATTGCATGTTTATTTTTATTGCATAGATGATCTTAAATACATCATCTAAACAAGGTTTGGTTGCTAGAAAAATTACAAACACCAAGGGTGTTTGGTTTGCTTGTTCGTCTGAATTCAAAAAAGATAAGGGAAGAGGAAAACAAGCTTCCATTTGGTTCTTGGTTATTCTAAACCATTTTTGAGTGATGTTTGAGCAGGTTTAAATGATCAAAACTTGAAAAAGATTTTTGTATATGTGTGTGTATATGTGGCCGGTTAGGGAGAGCTAAGAGAGGAAGAGGAAAACAATGTTTTTAATCTATGAGTTTACTTGTGTCTTTATAAGATTTTTAACCAACCCTGGGAAGAAAATTATAATGATTATGCATGTATTGGAAATTCAAAAATTTGGGTTGAGTGTGTTGGGAGCCATAGCCGGCTATGTATGAGCTAGATGCTCATCATGGTATTTTTTTGTCAATTTATTTACTTGCATTTTATTTTGTAAGCTTTTTTAATAAAATGTCACTTGTTCATTATTTAAACGTAAACCTTAATTAAAACGCGGGCTTCGGTCCAAAGTCAAGGATCAAACACGACAAGGTTCGAAAATAATAATTTACGATGACAAAAATAATAACGGGAACGCGTCGTTAAATTTACGATGCTTAAAACGTTTGACAACGATCGACAGCGGTGTCAAACGGTGACTCGCGAAACGTCTACAAATAAAAATTTCTAATTTTCGTTCGTAATAAAATACGAAAATAATAATTCACGACCAAGAAAATTTTAAATGTCGACGATTCGTATCACATGAACTTATAAAATAATAATTATTACTCGATATCCGCAATCGTCATAACGCGTCATAAACAACCTTGGTTTGTTACAAAACAACATGAAAGATTTATGATTTATATGGGTTGATACTAGTGCTACGGTAGTCATTAAACAATGTTTGGGTTGCATGGATTTCGTGTCGAAATCACTATTTTGAAGATTTTCTTGTAAGTTCCAAATTTTTAAATTTCGTTTGTCCGTTTGGGTTTAATTGATGGCATAAGATGAGTTTAGTTGTACAAGTTGATATCGTCGTAAAAATGATTTTTGGAACAGAAAAGATTAAAAATGGTGTTTTGGCTTGCGTCGAATAAGAGAAGAAAACAAAAAGTTTTGTTTAGATTTGATATTGTGGTCGTTATGTTGAAAACATATAATGGCTAATATAGCTAATTTTTATAATAGCTTGTAAGCGTTATTTGTGGCTTTTCGCGACTGTTTTGAGCTTATGAGCTCACTCCTAGCTTAAAAATCAACAAGGGAAATATTTTTAATATTTCGTGGTATGTAGTATGTTCGTTGGACTATTTTTATAGCTATGAAGTTAACCAAATACTATACGTTAGTACTAGTCTATTTTAAGCTTTTCGTACTTGATTTTTGAGCTCTTGGTCTCACGACCCAATAAGCACGAATAAGTCATGACTTATTTGTTGGCTTAATGT
>BQNB010062336.1:5745-25745 GCA_026074375.1 Tanacetum coccineum | reverse complement strand
CATTCAGTAGTCCAAAACGTTTATTATTGCACTAAGCTCATGACCCCGAAGCCTTAACTAGATTTGTGCCCCAATCAGAATATAGGATGCTTGCCAACAACCTAACACCTCTCAATGTTAAATGCACCTTGATCAAACTAGTGACCCAAGGAAAGGTGGGGATTGTCAGTCTCGATAGATCTATCCACAACACTCGCGCTTACTACAATAGCAATTAACGGTTCATGATAAATAGGGACTTCACGGCAATAAGGTAACTTAGCAATAATATTCAGGCAGTAATCTGGATAGCATACACTTTGTAAACACTTAGAAAAACACTTGTGTCCAATAGTAAAACAAGCAATGTAATTCACCCCGTAGATTTTGTAAAACAATCACGTAGTAAAAGGGGGCTATGAACTCACCTCGAGTGAATGGTAATCAACAAGTATTCACAATAGAAAAATGCGTCACGAAGGAATCCGAAGGCAACCTAATCTAATATAGGTCGTATAAGTACTAAACACTTTGATTATTTATAGGTCGTATAGCTCATCATACTATCGTTCGGGCTATCATAATTAAGAGGTCATGTAGTGACGTATGAGGAGCTAGGACACTTTAAATCGTAAATCCAACAACTCGTCGATACGCCACCCCGAAGAGGCCTCATTATGAAACTCCCTAGTAATATAGTACTTTGATTAACTAATACCACATATAATTCTATATAGCTACATCACCATCTAATCGTTTTAGTGAAATCATATTTATAAAGTAAAAACGTTTATAAGTATACTTTAGTAAAACTGGCATAACTTTCTCGTTTTTAGTCCGTTTCTTTCGTTTCTTACGTCCACGCCTTCGTATTAAGACGAGTTATCAAAATATAACATTTTCAAAATTTGAGTTTTTCTGATGAATAGTGATTTTACTGTTCATAACAGTTATATATTTATTTTTATAGATTTAGTTATCGTAAATCTCGTAAATGTCGTAACTTATTCGTTTTAACTCCGTTTTTAGCGATTCTTTCGAGCACGTCTTCGTATTTAAAAGTTTTATCGATTTATTGATGTTTTAAAAGTATAAGTTTCTGTGGTGAATAGTAACTTTTATAAAAATAGTTTTATAAAAGTATATATTTAACGTAAACTTGAAATCGTCGTATCTTTTTCGTTATAAATCGGTTTTTAGAATTTCTTATCATTTTGGAATCTTCATGAGACGTACTATTTTTATATAACATAAAATCCATGCTTTGGATATTGAACCAAAACAGCCCCTTAATAATAATTAGGTTTTCATATATATAAACTTGTTTTATATACTTTTTCAACATAATAAAATACCACAAGTTTTCCACAAGCCATTATACCATAATATATTTAACCAAATAACACATGAATAAGTGTACAAAATTATAATCACAAGCAAAAACATGTTTTACATGTTTAAAAGCATCCTAATGGTGATTTCACTACATAGAACTTATATACACATAAAATGATAAATGTATAGACATAAAGGGTTTTAGGTAACCTTATGGTGATGTAATATGATAACCAACACAATCTAAACCCTTGTTTAGATTATAAACCCAAGTTTGCAAGATCTTGAAACCCTAAACCCTAATCTTCTATTTTTCTTGCTTAACACTTGTAAAGGCTTAACCAAACCTTCAAACCTTCTTGGGTTATCTTAGATATGATGTATAAACACCTAGAAATATTACAAATAAAATTTGTATGGATGGTTTGTGTTTATTGTTTTGAGCCGTGAGCTAGAGTGAACAAAATGAGAGGTTTTGTTGGTTTTTCACCTAAGAAATGAGAGTGTATGTGTTATCTTGCTAGTTACTTTCCTTATATACTTCTTGTAGCTAGATGTAATAAGGACTAGATACATAATAGACACAAATGAGGAATTCTAGGGAAAGTCTTGGTCTTGGTTCCTAAAAGATGAGAACATCCCATGGATTTAAGGAGATGTGTTTTTAATTTAGATATTTCTTGTGTTATCTCAAGCCTATAACCGGCCATGTAAGTGTATAAGTGATAATATTGTGAAATTTTTAGGTATTGGGTATAAAAGTGGGTATTTGTTGAAGCGTAGAAAAGTTTTGGTGCTTCCGGGTATGCCTAAATGTATTTAATTGCGAAACGTAAACGTTTTACGTAACCAATAAAAATAAAATATAAAAAGTTGATTATTACTTTCGTAAAAATAATATATTGCTTGCTTGACGAAAACTTTAATTCGTTTGGTGTCCGTTTACGTTAATTATTGATTTTTAGTTTACGCAATTTAACTATATAATAAGAATTAAAAGTAAACACGTACGAGAAAAAAAATTAGTAAAATAGATGACGTCGTAACTGACCTGAAAATACGGAATGTTACAGTCTCCTCCGGTTAGAAGAGCCTTGTCCTCAAGGCTCAGGTTGCAACACCTGAAGAAGGGACGGGTTCAGAGAAAAGATTCGGATATTTCTTCCGGAATTGGTCTTCACGTTCCCAAGTATACTCAGCACCTTGTCGAGAGTTCCAACGAACTTTGACCAATGGGATTCTTCTTCGCTTTAGCTTCTTCACATCCCGCTCTACGATCTCAATAGGCTCTTCGACAAATCGCAGATTTTCATCAATCTCGATCTCATCCAAAGGCACTTGAACATCTGGCTCAGCCAAACATTTCTTGAGATTAGACACATGAAACTTAAATGCCACGTAATCAGCAAAGAATGCCACCTCACCCAGAATTAATGCCATGTCATCAGTTGATAATGCCATGTCACCATGTTTTAATCCACTTAGGCAGCTATGAATGCCACATAGCATTCATTAAATCCACATATAAATCCTGCAAATAAATTCGTAATAAAAATGCTATGTCAACATTTGAACCCGGGACTCTCACTACACAAGCAAGAACTCTAACTAATGGAGCCAAGCCATCAGTTGTGATCAACAATGCAAAAACAAAATTGATATCCTAATAAAACTCAGAATAGAAAATATCTACCGTCCCCAAATAACTACTTAGTCAACCCTAAACCTTCTATCTGATTTTTAAAAATCAAAAGTTCAAACCCCCTCCTCGATCTTTTCTCTAAATCAGTATAATCCATCAATCACAATCAGATAACCGCTTATTATATCAATTCCATTAAATGTTTAAATTGAAATCAACATTTGAATCCCTTTATTGTCGTTCGATTCTCCCATCAGTCTCACCTTAGTTCAATTTTGATGATTTCAAATAAAACACTAACACCCGATTCGATGATGATTGAAATTAGGGTATTGATGATATAATTGAGTCTACATTTTTTAGCCAGGTTTCTTTAATCATCAATTTGATATTGAATAAAATCTGGTATCACTTAAAACCCTAATATTGATCTGCTTTAATCTATTGTTTTTTAAAATTCGGTATCCCTTAAAACCCTAATATTGATTTCCTTTGAATATTTACTCCTAATCTACTATTTGATATGTTTAAGCATGGCTGCAAATTCAGAAAATGACGTTGATGATGACGATGACGATTTTGAGGAGAATAATGTCTACTTAGAGGAAAACAAGAAACTTAATCTAGAGGCTGAAGACTACAAAGAAACAATTATGTTCATGGATAAACTTATGGTAATCGTCAAAAAGGAACAAGTCTGCAAAGAAGAACTCAGTATCCTCTCACAAGACCTTTGTGTTGCATACTCTTGCAGATCGAAAAAGAGTGTCAAAGCCAGTCTTTCTAATCCAGGCTCTATCTCGTCTAAACTATATGATTTTCATGTTTTTCGTATATTGAGCCAATTTATTTTTTTCAGAGATGAGAAAAACATAAACGAAGAAGTCTAAGGTGTGTTCAGGGGAACAAAATATTCTTCGTTTGTTGTATTGGATGCTAAGTATGTTTTTTCACTCCCACACACTAACACACACATACAGTTGTGATATAATTGATATTGTTTATGATGTTTTACAGCCGTACGTGGTTATTGTATTGGATCCTTCGTTCGACGTAATTAGGAGAATGTGTTGATGTGGTTTGGAGCATAATGCTATCGAATAACTGACTGATCAACACTGTTTTTGCTCGGGTTTGTTTGCCCAGGAATCAGTATAAGCTATGCAGCTCGTGATGCTTATGTCGAGGTAATAAAAAATTATATATCAGTTGCTTTACATTGTTGGTTTGTAGTCATTGCTATTGCTTTATAGATTGAATCATTTTTAGCTTGTCATAATTATGAAATAAGATGGTGAGTAATCTTAGTAGGTACATTATTATCCACAATTTTTCAGATGCATTTAGACCAATTTGAAGAAATTAAGATGGCTGAGGAAAGTTTTAATCAGCATAAAAGAAGCACAAGCGAAAAGGAAGTAAGAGTTTTTAAATTGAATTTTGTATTAATATAACATTTGGTTTGACGTACTCGTGAAATTATATATTCAATCTTAGTCTGTATAGTAATGGAAGGTATGGGCTTTGCATATAGTCTGCAGATTCTTCTGGAGCTGTGGATCTACGTCATTTTTCATTTTATGCTTTTGCTGGCCGAACCGGTACACTCTTTTGGAGTCAAAAAAATGAGGTAATTATTTATATTAGAGGAGTAGAGTCTTGAAAGATATCCATGTAAAGTACCTTCTCTCATTTACTGACATGTATGTATTTTCTTAATTCAAGAACATTGAAGCAGGCCCTTTAGACGAATCTCCTTTAACAAATACTCACACCTGCACTAAAGGTAATAACAAATGTACATTTTCATCTTGACAGTAACCCATTTTCCATGTTATAAAATTAATTAAACATTTCAAGATATGAACTTTTAACTAAAAGGACGATCTTCAGGTTTGTTGGTCTTACACTTATACAAGACCAGGATATGCACATAGGAAGCACCACAAGTCTGCCCCTAAGAATTGGTGGACAGAATACATTGCAAACTTGAATATAGACCTATTCAGATGCGTCATTATGACTTTGAGGTCGACAAACATGTTACCACCATAACTTATTGGTGAAGCATTGCATGTTTATGCATGTCGTTGGCTTCTAGATGTTACAAAGAGTAGAACTGACAGAGAAACATCAACAACTTCTCAAATGACCCAAGAAGAATCTGTAAAGGGAATAAAACAACTTGAGATGATTGTAGGCCTAATTACAGAAGATAGAAGATCAGTTTTAGTTGGATTCCTGAAACATAGGGCAAACAATTTCTACTACCCCCGATGGGAGCCAAAAAAGGTTTGTCATGTTTCCTTTTTATTACACGTGCGTTAATACCTACAACCAGGGATTGATGTTATGGTATCATAAACATATTTAATTGTTTACAGGGTGGTCTAAACAAGTTCAATAGCAACATGCGTTGCGGGAGAGTGCAAAAAAATAGATCATGGCATCTTAGTCATAAGGTAATCTTTGTTGATAGTCTTGCTAGATAGTAACAATAAATTACAAAACTGAAACAAAAAGTAAGGAATTAAAGGTTCTCAATTTCTATTTCTTTTGGATAATTTCCATGTTTGAGATGCCGTACAATATTTGGTCTGGTGGTTACAATTCTATAATTGCAAAGGGTATCAGGTTTTACGCTGATAAGAAGCAAGTGAGGAATTACTATTCTACAATGGTAAGTTGTTTTATAACGCTTACAGTTAATATGGCATTACGATCATTTCACAACTTCATGTCTAGATTTCTCATAGCAATTTTTGCTCTTTCAACTCAAATATGCAGCTTCTCAATGAAAGCTGCATACTGCCAACAACTGATTGTCATTCAAACGGATCCAAAGAACTGCGAGTATCTGATTATTAGTGGGGCCCAATAGAAGGTCAAAGACTTTGATAATGAAGATATAAAAACTATGGCACTCCCTGTTGAGGAAGGTGAGCATATATTTCATTGCTATTTGTGTCTGATGATTGTACACGTCAGATTATCTCTGCTTTTCTTAGGAAATGCAGTTATAAAGGTTAGTTATTGTTTTCTGGGTTCTTGTGATAAAGTATCCATCTTTTTAGATCTTTATTTGATAATTTTTTATTTAAGTGATGACCCTTTTTGTATTGTGTTTGATCTGGATAGTTTTAGGTGAATTTAGTTAGTTTGTGGTTAACAATAGTTAAAAATGTTTAAAAGCCTAAATTTTTGTTTAAGGACTTAAGTTTGATAATTAATGTTTGATTTGCAAATAGTTGCGGCTGTTTTGGATGGTTTGAAGGCATAGGAGGTACTAAAAGATTAGTCTTATAACATAGATCTCATATTGACCGAAGTCAAACTGCCTTTGTTTTTAGGGTTTGCTCTTTTGACCTTGATTATGGAGCATGAAGTCTGCAAGAACATTCCTGTTATAAGTAAGATGTCAATTTATGCCTATTTGTTTGTTGTTTCGATCATGTTAAGTAAGATTTAGTATCTAATACTATTTTGGACATCATTTTGGTTCTGCAGTGATGTCTGCTCATGATTCAGTTAGTACTGTTTATAAGTGTATGTTGAAAGGTGCTGCTAACTTTTTAGTCAAACCTGTGCAAAAGAATGAATTGAAGAATTTATGGCAACATGTTTGGGGTGGGTTATTTTCCAAAAAAATGGGTTACAACTAATGAAAATATCTCACCAGCATCCGAGCTGAATAACATCGGGCCACTCTAGGTACGAAAAGTCATTACGACACCATGCCTTTTGTTTTTGCTTTTTTTGTTCCTTTTTATAGGTTATACAGTCATACTAGCCTTCGTAAGTGAAACATGTGAGCTTTTGCTTAAGGTCACTTATGAGAGTATGTTATATGTCACAAAATAGTGTTGGCATTAAATATTACGTGTCTACACCATTGTGTGGAGGTCTACTTAACAAAAAATTGAGTCATTTTGGACGGTCACAATAAAACGGGCATTGCGACTATTAGTTGGTTTCTATTCTTTCATGAATCTACTGGCATATATGTTCTGATGTACCATAGATTTGTAATTAATCCATTAAAGATGCAAATATAAGTAATATAAAATGCTTTTGTTCAGAATTAGTGATACTTTATTTCCATCAATGTGCTTGAAACATCATGTTTTTTGCTTTGTATTGATAATGAGTATGAGTTAATTGGTAACTAATATTATCAAGACATACATGGAGCAAGCTTTAAGGATCTGCCAAGGGTGATAGATGGTGAGAACAACAAAGTGAAATGGGAGTTAAGGGTGATAAGCACCACTGTTTCTCCTGAGGATGTACAAATTCTGAGGTTATTTCAATTTGTTGCAAAATCAACTAATATCTAGAAAAAATTTCACTAATATGTTTTTTACTTATGACTCTATTATGGTACTCATTCAAAGTTGGAGGAATCACATGCTCTATTTACTAGCATTGAAGGGAGATCATTAGAAGCAGAGGCAAAGTTACATGTTGTTGATGCCAAGCTTGAGGGCTGCGGGAAGACATCATAGATTATAAGAAAATCATCTAAGACCGAGGAGAAAAAGAGTTCGCTTATGAGATTGTGTAACAATCCGCATTTTCACGTCATTTTACGTCAATAAATATTCACCTATTTATTTAAACCTTTACGCGATTACTTTTTTACAACCGTTTAATTAAATCGCGTAAACTAAAATTCAACATTCAACGTAAACCGACATCAAACAAATAAAAGTTTACGTCAAACGTGTATTATATCATTATTACGGAGATAATTATTGACTTTTCACTTCTTATTTTCATTCGTTACGTAAAACGTCTACGTTTCGCAATAAAACACATTCATGCATGCATGGGAACCTATAAACCCATCTATACTTTAACCAATACCCACTATTATACTTATTATCAAAGTTTTTATAAAACTTATTATTCCAAGTCATATACATCTGGTTCTATGCATCAAACACAAACATATTCCAAATTAAATAAAGTAAATCCCACTACCTAATAAACTACATTATGTTTTACCCCATGGATAATCCCTTTTACATACACTAGTTTAATAAATCATCCTTGTCCTATGAAAGGGTGTTTGTTCGGCTGATTCAAAGGAAAAGAAGGACAATAAAGTGCATGCTTACCTTGTTAGGTCACATCCATCTTACACAAGATAAGTCCTCTTACAACATGCCATCTCTTTTCTTACACCTAGTAATATTAAAACTCTAAAACCATGCCCTAACCCTAGCTCAAAACCATCCCTTATGCTTAACCCTTTAATGGTTTTGATTGGTGGTTTTTACAAATTCTAGTAGTATAAATACTAGCACTAAAGTAAAACTAACAGACACACTTAACATGTGCAAATAAAACCTAAACTACTATGTCCTTTACCCTCCATGTAGAAAATCACATTTGTCCCTTCCCCTAGCCATAGCTCACGGCATAAAATAAAGAAACAAGCAAGCATGCTGGCTTGAGTCATTTCAATCTCTAATCCTATGTGTTCCCTAATATTAATTTTAAAGGAAAGTTTAACTATTTTAACCTACCCGTTTTTAGAAACCAAACAATGATCTTAAAACTATTATTGAAATAATATAATAAACCGACTAAATTATTTTATCAATTCAAAATCGTAACTCATAATGTAATTAAAATTAATTATAAAATATCCGTTGACATTTACGTTTGACCTTTAGTTTGCCCCAGCTATATCTCAAGTTTTAAAACTGATAATCCTCGCGGCAAAGTAAAACGTCATTACGAACAACTTTCGTGTTTCGCCGGAAGGCTGAAACGGACTCGAAAGTGCTCAAATCGTTTAATTAATAAATCTGCCATTTTTAATATATATTAAAAATAACCTATTTTTCTACTAAAGTGTATATTTCGATTTCGTTCCAGTTTCTTCGTTATTGGGAGTTAAAAGTCCCGTTTTATATCAAAACGATCCTCAAAATAAAATTTTTAATTTTGTAAGACCAAATCTATCTTTTCCCAATCTCGAATCCAGAAACTCAATGTTACATTTCTGCTCTTAATTATTCGTTACAAAACGCGCCAAAGTCCGTTTTAGTTCAACTCTCGTCTAAAATATATCTAGTATCGCTTATAAGATTTAAATCAACCCGATTTAACATTTATATCACATATTATAGACGTCGCAAGTTTCATTAGATTTTCATCACATATAACAATTAATCGATAATATAAACGAAATTAATCGAATACTTTTAAATTAAACGCACCCTTTTCGTGTCAGACAACAATCACCACCCGTTTCCCGTGTTACAAAACCAAACAAACCACAACAACCATCCCAGCTGTCCCCCCCCACCCTTCCGCCTTTCCCACAGCCTAAACCCGACAAAGTACACTCCTATGTTGGTGGTTGTCCCCGGACTATCCCGGCTTGTCCCCGCCCCGATTCCCCCGATAAACCCGCCCGTAGCACCAAAACCAACAACCATTCCCAAATCCCTAAGCTTTGTGCAACCCACGACGCCGACCAGCTCGTTTCCCGCCAGGCGGTCCCCTGCTAGTCTCGAACCAAACGCACCTAATTGGGCGGCTGTCCGCAAACCAACCTGGTTGTCCCCGTTTTGTTAACCCACAAACCCACACACACCCGTGGGTGATAACCCGCGAACCAAACAACCCAACCCGACACAACCCCATACCCCCCACCCCCCGGCTGTTAAACCCGCTGCGGTTCTAAACCCTGAGCCAAACGCACCCCTACCGGTGCAAAACCAAACCAGTCGCACCCCTTTTTGTACCAAGACCCACCCCGACTCCCTCTTCGGTGGCTGTCACCCCGACCCACCCCATGGTGGCGGCTGCCCACCGAACCAAACCACCCTCGTGGTGGTTTTATACCGAAACAAACACCCCTTGCTGTTATACATAGCAAACAAACACACCCCCCCCCCCCCCCCGCAGATAAAACCAACCAAACGCACCCTATAAAAACGTCAATCAGCCTCGCCTAATCGCGCCCCATAGTGGCAGCTGCCGCCCCCTTTAGAGGTGGGTTTAACAGTCCGAATCAAAACACCCAGTTGTTGGTGGTTACGTACCACCCAAAAAACGCACCCTGTTGGTGCGGACTAGAAACCCAGCGCACCCTTTATGGTGACAGCGGGGTGGAGATGGTTGTGGTTCGGCTATGTAGATGGTGGCGCGGCTGTGGTGGTTTCAGTGGGGGTAGCGCGTGGAGGAGAGTGAGTATGGGGATCGGGTAGATTCGTTGATGAGGATAACATTTGGTGTCGCCAACGGAAAAATCCGCCGGAAAAGTTTTCCGGCGGCGGCGGCATGGTGGCGACGGTGGCTGGCCGGCAGCCGGAATTTATGGGAGGGGAGGGAGAGTTTATGAGTATGTGTGTTATACAAAAGATGGAAATGAATATGAAAATGAAATGAGATATAATCTTTTATATATATATAAAAGAAAGTGAAAAGTCCCCTATAGTCTAGGGTTCATTTTGTAACATTTATTAAACAGTAGTTTATTTATAGAAGCGCTCGGACTCATTAGAAGCGACTTAACGGATGATTCAACGCACGAAACCTTGTGCCATTGTTTTTCGAATCATTTTTCTGATAAAAATGAGTATTCACTTGATAATATTTCATAAATATATTATAATATTTAATAAAATATTTGTTATTTATTTTGTGAACCGGTTACGCATTGTCTGAAGTAAAAATGGATTTAAGCTCGAGTATTCACGTTATCAACAACGCTTCTAATTAAAAATGATGAATAATTTATTTAATATTTTTATTAAATAAATACTGATAACTAAAAACAAATTTTAATAATTTTTGTGTGCCAGCGTTGAATGTTTTGTAACTTAAATGTTTGCGGTGGCAGTTTTTAGCCCTTTTCAGCTCGTTTTCAGGTCTCGGGCAAAACTAAAAAGTTGTCAGGAATGTCGTTTTACATCAAATTGCTTTAGAGTCCGAGTCGTGAAAACGTGATTTAGATGATCGTTCTTATAAGTCAAGCCAGACCCTAAAAGTCAACGATTGAAATCGTCATTCAAAAATTCGAAAATTCTCGGATGTTACAGTACCTACCCCTTAAAGAAATCTCGTCCCGAGAATAAATGTTCGTGTTATCCGCTTGTGTTATCAAGGAAAGACTTAAGTTTAATAAACTCGCTTCCTAAAACCAAGATCTATAACTTTATTCAGCAATATCTAATGTTTCGACATTTTTTAATATCCATAAATTTCGCCTAGGTTGACCAGGATATCCAATCCATTAGAATAGGTATCTCAAAATATATCATTACAGATCTTATGGCTGGTATAACCGCGTTATAGGGAAAGTCATCCATTATAGTAAAAACCTCAAGAAATAATTGTGTATCCCGCGTTAGTATGTTTTTGTATAAGTTTCAAATGTCGAAGGACGGAGTCTCGTTCTATCTATCTGAAGGGTTCGATGATTCACACATCAACGTGGCTTATGATGGTAAGTACCCAACTTACTTGGCAGTACTAATTAGTATCATGACTTAAATTGGTGTATTATTTGTCTGCAATGAGTAATTCAACTGAATACTATATTGACATATGCTTATCTTGTTTAAGGGGAGTTGCATTACCTATTGGATAAAGTTGTATCAGTCGGGACCGCTCCAGGACCCAACAGCAGCGACCATAACGTCAATACTATAACAAATGGTGATGAGATGCCGAAAATATGGACAATTTTGAGAAACAATATTCCCCAGAATAAAGGTTTTAACACCTGGGAGAGCTCGCGGTAAGAGCTTATGCGATATACAGGCGGATTATGGTCCACATTCGCTAGTTAAAGGACGAATCAACTCCATTTAACTCAAAGTGTGAACATTCTGTTAGTTCCACGAACAGTTCATGATTGCGAGGATTGCAATGGCAAAAGTAATAACTTAAGAATTTGATAAGGTACTCCCAGTGAGGCCTTAAAATCTGCTGAGATAGTAAGTACACATTGTCGCTCTATACCCTTTTAACGATTATGATGATTAACATTTCAGTTCTTACTCGTGTCATATCGGATACCATAAATCCCACTCATGTTATAATTTCTTATTTACAAAAGAATCGTCCAAATTTTATGTAAGTAAAAATTATAAACTTATGTTCGGATGATTTATAATTTATTTATTTAAATGAAGAGGCGTCCCAATCCTTTCAAATAAACAGATTATAAATCATCCTACTTAATAATTCCCGGTGCAATACGCGTACTCTCATAACCTTCAAGGTTGTTTGACATGACGATGCATGTGTTCTACTGAGTAAAAGGTACCGATGATTAAAACTCGTCTATGGAAGCGTGGAGAAAAAACTGCCAGGCAAGATCAAAGTAAAGTTCAAGATAATTAATGATTACTCGATATTTTCACTTCATAATTTTCAGTAAAATGGAAACGAAAGATACTTTATCTTCGTGTTCTAATTCGGAAGAACAACAAATGCAACAAATTCAAGACAAAGCAAAAAAGAGTTGCATGGTATCTTTTCGACAACTTCATTCACACCTCAAGCTTCTTTCAAAAAACAACTTAAATGGAACTCGAACCGAGTCTGGATTCAAACGTGCATTTGCGAGACTCTTTGGTCAAGATATAGAGACTTTCACAGGCACAATGTTCATGAACATGGACCAACTAGAAAAACAACCTGACAAAGAAGAATTTCAAGAGATTGGATCCATGGCTGCTTTTAAAGTACTCGAGACACAGTTTCAAATGTTCATCAAGTCACGGATGTATATGGATGATGAATATGTTGTAATGACACGCAACTACTTTCTTACAATACACCAACACGAGATTCCAGAATTCAGTGACACACTGAACCTGAGATATCAATACGAGTCGATTGATGCGAAAGAGCAAAGCAGAAACAAGAGTAATAACAGTTGGTTGAATGAAAGAGAACTACAGACAACAGAGGAAATAGGATTGAATCGAGAAAACGCATTGGATCTGGATTGGTTTTAGATATAGAAAGCAGTGGGAACAACATAAAAAAGCAAGATACAAGCAGCAGATCATGTGAATGAAGCACGATCCTGATAGAATTCAGATATCAGGACCCATATATGATGAAGAGCCAATGCTGAAGTAACACCCCCAAAAAATATGACAACGCAGCGGAATACCACATGGGGTGCTACTTCATAATACACAGCGCTAGATACAAGAGAACGACCTCTAGGTGTCCTTTTGAAAAATAACATTTGATTGATTTAATAAAAAGCAGAATTTAATATAACATTTCCCATAATTGCATCACAATTGAAAAGCTGTATGTATAGACCTCCAATGCACTTAAATAATCCAATCATATTCACTCCTGAGAAAAACATGCTTAAAAGTGGTCCAACTTTAAAGTTGATTATTTCATAGAATAGTTTTAAGTATGAATGAAATTAATCAACAAATATAATTTACCACTTTGTCATCACAGAACCATGTAAAATGTTTATAAAATACTGGCACGACCCATTTTATGTCACCAAAAGTACCAATATTATCCCAAAGATTTTATAAAGAATGCATGACCAATTTAATGTCACCCAAAAGTACCAATCTTATCCCAAAGATTTTTATAAATAATGCATGACACATTTAATGAACAAAATGTTCCAAGTATGTATTTGTCGGGGGGCCCTATAGTCCCAACGTTATAATCCGACATGTTATAACGTTCGTTCCCAGTGATAGCTAGTCACCCGCACGGGTTTGTCAATCCCAATAGTCTATTTTTATTCATTTCGCGTTACCTCACGCTATAATGTTCGTTACCCAGACGATAAAGCTTAATCACCCATACAGGATCGCACACCCGAATAGATCTATTTTCATAACCTTCGCGCTCACCCTCCAAGTGATTTACAGTTCAACGACGCTGTGACGTAGACATGTATGTACCCAATTCTGGCAGTGATACAAATCTTGTATCCATCATGGGTATTCCCACCAAGAAAAACCCGAGCATAATGATTGTGGCCCTCGCAGGCGCCAATCAATCGTAATCCGACAATCATTTCAAAAGTAAAGTATGCATTCGTGACCAAAAATAAAGTCAAGTAATGTATCCCATAGCGCGCAAAGCAAAAACCTAATGTAAACCAATTAGTAAACATCAAGAAATGCATTTGTAAACAAGCAATTTCTTCACCTCCAAAATATAAGAAAAAGACCATTACAACATGGGGCAATAAACATACAAAATCCCTTAAAACAATCACATTGTTATAAGATAACCGAGTAAGTATAAGAGTTTGTAAACAAGCATGTATCCCCCTCGCGAGTTATAAAACATTCAAAAGATTGAAAAGCGAGGCTATGAAACTCACATTGATTAAAGACCACGATCAATTAATCCAATTAAATCACAACTGAATCTGCAACGATCTCGACCACGACCTATAATTATGTCGTTTGATTATAACACGTAATAAATATGACCAACGATGCGTACATCGTTACCACTGACGCATATCATACATATTTTATATGTATACATACATATATACAAGTGATGAGAAATCCACTTGCGCATCTTTAAACCTTAACCCCTTAGTATAATTTTATTATATAAGACCTAATTTTTTTCCGTCCAATATAACTAACTCTAATATTTAAAGAAAGTCTTACTTTTTAGACCTTCTTAGCTTATTAGAACCATTCATGATCTTAAAACTATTAATTGAAATAATATATAAACCGACTTAATTTTATCATTCAAAATCGACTCATAATGTATTAATTTAATTAAATATTTGTTTGACTTACGTTGACTTTATTTTTTGACCCGACATATCTCAATTTTAAAACTGACAATCCTCGCGGCAAAGTAAAACGTCATTACGAACAACTTTCGTGTTTCGCCGGAAGGCCTAAAACGGACCCTCGAAAGAGCTCGAATCGTTTAAATATAATAGATCTGTCCATTTTTAATATATATTAAAAATAAACAATTTTCTACTAAAGAGTATTTTTCATTTCGTTCCAGTTTCTTCGTTATTGGGATTATAAGTCCCTTTTATATATCAAAACGAAACGTCCGTCAAAAATATAATTTGATTATATTTTGTACACCAAAGACTAACTTTATCAACAGCTCGAACGCCGAATCCCACGTTCTATTTCTGCCCCACAATGTACCGTTACAAAAAAAACAAAAACTGCGCCAACGTCCGTTTTTAACTCAAAACTATCCTAAAATTTGCTCTTATGCTTATAGCTAAATATTAAATTCCCCGTTTTAATTTAATACATATTAAACTAAGACGATAGACGCCGCAAGTTTAATAGATTTCATCACATTTTAATTAATCCGATAAATTTAATGAAACAATCAAAATACTTTTGTGGTGCAAAACTAAACTCACCCATTTCGGTGTCACCACAATCAAACGCACCCATTTCCGTTGCAAACCCAAACCAACCCAAACCCGACGCACCCCGTGTGGTGATAAACCACGAAACCAAACGCACCCTAACTGTGGTGAAACCACAGCCAACAAACACCCCCTAGCTGCTAAATCTATAAACAAAACGCACCCTTCGATGGCTGTCACAGCCAAACACCCCTTAACTAATCAACCAAACGCCCCTTAACTAACCAAACACGCCCTATGTGGGCTGTCACAAACCAAACAGACCCCGGCTGTTTGACAGCCAAACCCGACGCCCGACCCGGCTATACCCGGCTGTTCACAGCCAATCCGACACCCCGGTGGCGGCTGTCACCCAAACCAAACACCACTTTGGTACAAAACCCAACCCCCCGGCTGTTTCGACAGCCATACCCTACGCACCCAACCCCCGGCTGTTTCGACAGCCATACCCGACGCACCCTTTTCTGCGATAACCCATAAAACAAACACCCCTCGTCTGTTGTTAACAAACCACACGCACCCTTCGTTTCTATAAACAAAACCAAACGCAACCCTCGGCTGTTAAGCTCAACCCGAACCCACCCTCGTGTCCCTAACGCCCTTGTGGCCGTTTTATCATATAGACAAACGTACCCTTGCTGATGCAACGAACCATACGCACCCTCTTGGTGCCAAACCCAACCCACACGCACCCCTCTTGGGCCAAAAACAACACCGAACGCACCCTTATGGTGGCTGCGGTGGTGGCGTGGGTGGTAGGATGGTGGTGACGAGTTGATAATGGTGGTGGGGTTTTGATAATGATGATGATGGCGGTGTGGTGTCGGCGGTGGTGAAAAATGGCGGTGGAGGCGCGTGGTATAGTGGATCGGTTAGATCCGGTGTAGAGGAGTATCTTTTGTGTTGGCCGGAAAACTCGCCGGAAAATTATTCCGGCGGCCGGAGATGGTGGCCGGCGACTGGCCGGACATGGGAGGGGAGGGAGAGATGTAATGTGAGAGTGTGTGTTATAAATTTGAGAATGAAATAAAAATATATAAAAGTTTTATTTATAATAAAACTTTTAAACTTAAGTGGCAAGTGACTAATAGTTGGAGGGTTAATTGTGTAACTTTATAATGAAATTTTTGGTAACTTTCGGTTCGGGACTCGGTTGAGCGACTTAACGGATGATTCAAATCTCGAAACTTGCGCCATTGTTTTCCAAATCATTTTTCCAATAAAAATGAGTATTTACACGATTTTATTTCATAATTGTTTTATAACATTTATTTAAAATGTTTGTTATTCATCTATATATTTTTCCGATAAACTTTATCCGTAAAATGAATTTTAACTTCAATAATTGCGTTTTTAACAGATGTTTTCGATTAACAATATAATTAATTTATTAAATATTTTTATTTAATAAATTATGATAATTAAATATAAATTTAATTATTTTGGGTCGGCACGCGTTGTGCTCAAAATTTTTGCGAGGACATTTCAGTCACCTTCTGACTGTTTTCGGATCTCGGTCAAAAACTAAAAAGTTGTCAAGAATGTCATTCCACATCAAATTGCTTTAGAGTCCGAGTCGTGAAAACGTGATTTAGATGGTCGTTCTTATAAGTCAAGCCAGATCCTAAAAGTCAAATATTGAAATCGTCATTCAAAATTTCGAAAATTCTCGGATGTTACAGTTATTTCGTCATTGGACACAAGTGTTTTTGGTTATCATCTCCTGTTTACGTGTTGCCTAAGTAGCGATTAGACCACTCTCTTGCCCGAACTATCATGAACTGTCAATTGCTTAACCGACTGTACTGGTTAAGTAAGCGTAAATGTTATAAATAGATCTATTGGGACTAATTATCGCTATCCGGGTGAGTAGCGCTGACTGTGCCGGTTCACCAGACAACGAATATATACCATGTCGAATCTCATTTGGTGTCTTAGTCGGACACCGGCAGGGCAGAATACATTTGGCATATTATATGCTACATAAATAAGCTTCAGTGTTATGAGCTTAGCGCAACAGTAGATACATTTTGTGTGATACTATATATGTTATAGTAGTCACATACATTTTGGAAATCTTGTGGTCCACGCTACTTTGTTGAACATTAATGATTACTAAACACTTTTCATTATACTATGGTGAAGCAGTAGATACTATACTTTTTCGGTTCTACATTTACACATACATTGTTGACGACTATTATAGGAATTGAATTGGTCATGCATACTTTATAAATCTTTGGATTTCAACATTTACATTTGTTCTTACAAAACTCTATGAACTCACCAACTTTATGTTGACACTTTTAAGCATGTTTTTCTCTGGTGAATTAGATGCTTGGCCTACTTGATATGCATTGGAGTCTACTACATTCAAATGATCAAATCTTGTTGTATTGTTTTCAAGCTTTTCATTGTGATGCAATTATGGGACAAATGTTATATCAATTTTAATAAAATCAACGAGATTACTTTTCAAACGACACATTTAGAGGTCGTTCTCTTGTATCTTGTGCTGTTGTATTATGAAGTAACGCCCCCGGACATATTTCCGTTGCGACACATTTTTAGGGGTGTTACAGATTGGTATCAGAGCACTGGTTATAGAGAACTAGGTTGCATATTTTACCCTAGACTATAACTGTTTTCACAAACATTGCATCACATCAAACATTTTCAAAGTGCATACACACTACTTGCTTACTTGCTTACATTACTTTTAACATTAAGTGCTTACATGACATACATATATATAATATATATGCTTACATCTCTTTTGCGTATATCGTACGTTTATTTATATAAGAGTTATTTATATAAATACCAGAACGTTTCTTAAGACATTGTGAGCTGCACAATGGTCTCATTTTACTTCTTAGACATTGTGAGTTGCACAATGGTCTCACTTCATTCTCAGACATTGTAAATTAAACAATGGTCTATAAGAATAATTTTCTTTCATAACTTCATACATCATCGTATTACGCGAAAGCCATCATAACTAAGTATTACAAGTCTTGTATGGGCGGGACTTGTAATACGAGGATTGATATGATAAATGCTATGTTGACTTGTTCATAAAGACCTTCATCTTAATTACTATAACCGTATACTCATCAATTATTTTGAACACTATGTCGATCTCGCCTGATTGTTTTATTCCCCGTCTCCGAAGACGAGTTTTAAACACTTGTCCCATACTCATTAGAGCACATGCAGCGTCATGTCATCCACCACCTTAAAGGTTGTGTGAGTACGCGTATTATATCAGAAATTATTAAGTAGGATGATTTATAATCTCTTTATTTGAAAGGATTGGGACGCCTCTTCATTTAAATAAATAAATTGTAAATCACCGAACCATAAGTTTATCAATTCATTATTTACATAAATTGGGAAGCTTCTTTATGCAAATAATAAATTATAAATGAGTGGGCTTAATGGTATCCAATATGACACGAGTATGAACTCGAACCTGATAATCACCGGAATCCATCAAAAAAGACTAGAAACACAATTGTGTCTTACCACTCAGCAGAATCTTAAGGCCTCACTTAAACTACCTGATCTCATTCTTAAGTTATTACTTTTGTCGTTACAAATCCTTACAATCATGAACTGTTTGTGGAGCTAACAGACTTGTTACACTCTTGAGCTAATGGACTTGGTTCAATCACGAACTAACAGACTGAGTACAATATTCCACCACCTATCACATAAGCTCCTCCTATGTGTTGACCTTTATTTTGGGGATATTGTTCTCGAAACATCCTCACTCTTCATATCCCATCACCGTTTATTATAGTTATTGTTGTTATGTATGCTGTTGTTGGGTCCTTGAGCAGTCCCAGCTCGTACAACTTTATCTACTAGGAAATGCAACCCCCCTTAAACAAGATAAGCATCTGTCGATATAGAATTCAGTTGATTTATTCGTTACAGATCAATAGTAGACCAGTTTAGGTCATGATACATCCTAGTACTGTCAAGTAAGTTGAATACTTACATCCATAAGACTCATTGACGTGAATCATCAAACATTACAGATATCAGAAATGAGACTCCGTCCTCAGACTTTTAAAACCTTATACAACCATACTCACACGACTACACTTTTCCCCTCGAAGCTTTCACTATTAAGAGACTTTCCTTATAACGCGTGTATATCAGTCATAAGACATGTAGTGATACTGTTTTTGAGATACCTGTTTTGATGGATTAAATATCCTTGTCAAACCTAGCCAAAATTTTTGGTATATTGAGAAGTGTCAGAACATCAAATTTTGCTAAATAAAGTTATCAGTGTCTTGTTTAGAACTGGTTTATTAAATCTTAAATCCTTTCTTAGTCACACAATCGGTTAAAACAAATTAAATCTTAGGACAAGATTCCGTTAAGGGGTAGGTACTATTACAATCCGCATTTTCACATCATTTTACGTCAATAAATATTCACCTATTTATTTAAACCTTTACGCGATTACTTTTTTACAACCGTTTAATTAAATCGCGTAAACTAAAATTCAACATTCAACGTAAACCGACATCAAACAAATAAAAGTTTACGTCAAACGTGTATTATATCATTATTACGGAGATAATTATTGACTTTTCACTTCTTATTTTCATTCGTTACGTAAAACGTCTA
>BQNB010062335.1:0-36118 GCA_026074375.1 Tanacetum coccineum | reverse complement strand
AAAAAAAATTATGTTTAAACAGTAAAAGATAAATATACTCCGTAATTGATTTTAACTAAAATGTTAACTAAGATCTAGGTGGTTTGTTTTTTCAGAAATGCCTCTTAACAGCATCTTAATCTGACTCATTCAGACGCGGTCAGACATTTGAGTCATTAAGACTGTTTGTTTTTTTCATGTCATTCAGAGGCAGTAAGATCCAAACACTGTTAAGATCGTTTGTTTTTTTCTGGCCATTAAGAAGCAGTAAGAGGCATAAACCTCTTACTGAACTAGATGTGGATGAGGTGTCTTAACACCTCTTAATGTCTTTCTTTTTTTTATATTTATTTTCTACATTGCTTTTATTTTTTTATTTTATTTCTTGATTTTATTTCTTATTTTACTTTTATTTTTTGTATTAAATAGAATGATTGCATATGTTTGTTATATAAAGAATGTATAAGATCATATGTGTCAATTTATATTTTGTTCAAATTGAAGGATACGGTTTCGGACTCATACATCTTAGTTCTAACGCGACTCATTTAGTTAATCATTTTAAAGGTTCAATTTAAACTCTAACATGTTTATTTTTGTCGAATAAACATGAGATTGCATGTTCTTTTAAATACTTTAACTTTAAATTGATTATATTATAGAATTTGTTTTTTTGTTTAATATTTTTTTTTTGCGAATTCAATCATTTTATATTTAAATTGTAAAAACTATTGTTTAACACATCTATACATTTTTACCAAAACAAACAGTTTTATTTCATTCAGATTCAGACTTCTCGATCACTTATTCAGATTAAGATGGGAATCACATTCAGACTTTTCTACTGAATATTCATATTCAGATGTGCGAATCAGATTCAGAACCTCTTAATAAACAAACAGCACCATAGAAAGACATTGTTTCTGATGCGTGGGTGTCTTGCCTTCTTTTTGCCAACTGCATTTGTTTAAATATAGGCTTTAGTTATTCCAATCTACCATAAAATTACTAAGATTGGTGTTCGTATTTGCGCAATCTTATATAATAATCTGGTTTCTACTTGCTTGACTTTTGGTGGTTTAATTAGAATAATTGTTTCTGTTGAGTTTGTACTACATACCGAACCACCAATCCAGGATTGCTGTAACCCATTTTACATAGGGTATGAATAGATTTTGGGTTCCACTTAAGTCCTTGATAGCAAGGTATTGATAAGTTGCACCATTGTTTTAAGCTGTTTTGGATGTTATTAGATAGCTTAGGCTCAGGGCGATACTTCAAAGTTTGATGATGTTGTGCATATGAGAAACAAAACTTACTCAACATAATAGTTGTGACTAGTTATTTCATTTGGCTTAATTCTGATATCTGAACGACTGAACATGATTATGTGTAGATCTAGAATTTTTTTAAGTGAACAACTTTATCTAACAAGGTAAGAAAATAATAATGGGATGTTTACAAGTTGCGTGTAATGGGGTTGGAGGAACAAAGCATGGAGATCAGAAATTGCTAGAGGTGACAATATGTATTCATACGAGTTATATGATTTTCCAATAGAAACTTTCTACGGTACGGCAAGGTATCTTTGTATTTCATATGACAGATTCCTGATGAAACTCAATTGAATAGAATCCTTTTAGTTTTTATTCTTTTTTGAATAGGGAAAAGCTAAAACCGGAAAGGGATGGGTTGACATACGCTCTGTCCTTAATTAGTAGGAATATTAGTAGTCTTTTTGCCTGCTACATTTTCAATTCCTATTCGGACCCAGATTAATACATATGTTATGCACTTTTTCCATTGAGAAAGATAAAAGAAACACCAAACAGATATTATATTAATAACTGAAGTATTTAAATAGCCTAATATCTGTCTAAGTGAGTCCAACAACCTAGACACAAAATTTAACCATACAATCAGATATAATAAGACAAAGCTTGTCTCTATGACCTCCACATACACTGGCACACTATTGTTGCAGAAGATCTCTGATGATGTTCACATCAGTCCCGTTGTTTTCCATAGTATCCAGTAGTTGAGTTAGTCTTTCTCCTAGATCATCCCCTTTTGTTCTCAGGCTCTTTATGTAATTGCACGTCTCTTGAATAATCTTTGATGCTGGTACCTTTTTCATCATATCGATACAAATCAGTTTAATCATATTACTTGCATAGTGCCATAATGGGCTAAGATTATAAAAACGTAATCTGGATATGTAGTTTCCGGGAAGTGTCTCAGGTTTGTTACCTTTATATAGTATCATAATACCAATTGATATAGCTCCATAAAGGAATTTGCTTACAGAAATTAATATTATTTATTTCTTTTGTGACAATAACAATACATTTCTACTCATATAATGATGTTTAAGTGACTTAAATAGCAGAAACGTAAATCAGTTTATAAGGAATTGTTATATTTCGAAGGCTAAGTGTGAACTATGCTTTTTTAAAGACCTAGTGCTCAATAGGTTTGTAGTAAATTTTGAGGACCATTCTAAGGTACAGAGATAGTTAAGTTGGTGAATAATGATTAACGAATAAGTAATTGCAACTTGGAAACTTCCCAATAATAAGCACAATGCATGCAATATAGCATATAAATTTCCAACATACCCTTGTTTTATTGGAGCTACAACTTGTAGCAGGTAGCAATGCTTGTAATTTTAACACAAGATTGTCGAGCTCGCCATCTCTGTTCTTTGCGGTTCTCGTTCTTCGGCTAGACATGATTGAATTCAAGTATGTCTCTCTTTCTTACTCTCTCTTACTCTTGGAACTACTGTGAGCTTAAAAGGGCACGATTTATAGCTTGGACTTGGAGACAAATCTAGTTAGAGGAATACCATAATCATACCAGCATTTTTGTCTGCTGCTGATAATAAACATCAGCCTGGGTCCATATGTTTCACTTAACTGCACTTAATGGACCCGCAACATAAATGGTTCTTTCCAATTAAGGGTCTTTTAGACCCAATTCTGGTTTAGCAAATCCTGATTTAGTTAGCCTGATTGGACGCATCTGCAATTTAGTTTGAGGGTTCTTCGTAAGTAACTGCAGGATGGTTAAGTGCCACCTAAAAGATACTTTGTTTTCGGTGTGGGGTTCTACTTGCACTTCTTTTTGTTATTCCAATTAATCATTAAAAAAGTTAGATTGATGTTCATATTTGAGCAAGTTGCTTTATAAATTCAGTTTGCATTTGCTTGATTTCGGTGGAAGACATGCTCTGAATTTCTAGTTTAATTGATTTATTTGTTTCTGTTGAGTTTATAACCCATTAAAAACTAATACAACACTAAAAATCAAGGTTTTCAAGATCGGGATCTTACTCAGGATCTTTTTTGCTTTTGCAAGATCAAGATCGTAAGATCGGATCGAGATCTTAAGATCCTACTATAATGTCATTTTCTTAATACTCTTTGTAATATTATACAAGCTAGTTATAAGTCTCGTGCACGCACGGGGCTTATATATAAATCAAATTTATTTTAAATTTTTTGTTTAATATACGGGCGTAAGAAAAATTTCTTGTGTTTAATGTTTTGTAATTGTGATACTAATAGTTATGAACGTGGTTTTACATAAAAAAATTCATTATGTATTAATATAAGTGTTTTAAAACCCGGGTTGCCCCGGTCGGTTGAACCGTGAACCGGTCGGGTGACCGGAAGCCCGATTTTACCTTAAAACCCCGTTGAACCGTGACCCGGTGGCTCGACCGGGTCAATTAAAAAACCGTTGTTTATAACATCGATTAATATCGATTAATAATTTGTAAAGATTTTGTTAGATAAAGATTTAACTTTGTTTAATGTTGGTGTTCAGATTTATCTATTAATATCATGTTTTAGATAATATGCGAGTTTAATATGTTTTTCTTATATTCACTTTAAATATATTTTATATATGTTGTATTTTTAAAGTATAAAGTCTAAAACGTATAAAGTCTAAGAGTATTTGTTTATTTTCTAAAGTTATTAAAAAATATAAAAAAATTATAAGTTTCACTTAACTTCATATGATTTATATAAAATTCGACCATTAAAGTTTTATTAATCACATCTTTTTTTAAGTTTTTGTTTTTCACAAATTTGACAGCTATATTTTTATGTTTTTTTTTCTCAATTAGAATTCTCTACCATTTTTTTCAATATTGACTAAAATTGATTCGATTTTGACTTTTTTTAATCAATCAGATCGCACGATTTTGCCTTCGTGTCAAAATCAAACGGCCTGATTGGTCTAATTTTTTTTCTATACAATCGAATCCCATAGAAAACTCCGAAATAATGTAAATTTTTTATTATATAAAAGATTTACAAATAATTATATACCATAAATATAAAAATAATGTTAGTCATATATTATGATTATAGAATGTTTAAGAAGATTAACATGTTTTTCTAAATTTTGCAAAGCAGAACCTATAAATTTGTTGTTTTTTAGCTTGTGATCCAAGAAATATATGATCGGATATGATGAAGATCGAGATCCTATAAGATATTAAGCTTGCAAAAATCTAGATCCGAATCGTTTTTGCTTTGCAGTATCGTAAAATCGTAAGATCTTAAAATCAAGATCGGAATCCTGATTGCCATGCTAAAAATGTTCTATTTTGCCCCGAATTTAACTTTGACGATTAATAGTTTGGTCAGTTTTCCTCACTTCCTCACATGTATTGCTATGGACAATATGAACATAGAAGATGAGTGAAATACCGAAACGTCAAGTCAGAAGTTGATATTGTGCAAGAGGATGCAACTATATCTTAAGTAGGGTGAAAATTGGGCAGTTTTTTTTAGTTTTTTTTTTCCTTTTGAACTCAAATCTTTTTAATGGTTAAATTTGCTCTAGTAAACATCCAAACTCAAAACAAAACTATTTGCATTTTAAGTTTTGATATTTAATCGATAAAAATTGGTGTATATATGAAGGAATTAGAGACATGCTATGTTTGGTGTGTAAAATTATTGTTAGGACCACTGCTCTCAAGCGACTTTCATTCTAAAATCAGTTGTCGGTAAAAGAAATAGCCCACTCATATGTAACTCTTGAGTTTACTTTTTACCGATTTCGTTTATTTTACGTTTATTCTTCGATCTTTATTCCATTACTTGTTCATCGATCATGCAATAAATATTTTATTGATCAAGTACCAAAAAGTTTTATAAATATGCATAAATATATATACAAATGACGCAATAACAATGGTATAAATACGTGTAATTAGAGTGTTATCAATTATCTATTTTTTATTATGTGCATTATTGATTTGTACATGCTTTAGTTTTAGAGGAAATATTTTAATGACACTCAAAATTTATATGCCACACATAAAAGTGTTCGTTCGTTTCCCGGAATGTTTGAGAACATTGATTATAGAACTAATTACTAAACTGAACCTATTTGACACCCTATTTACAAGATCAGACCACTTTTCAAGCTTTTACGAAAATAGACCAAAGCGCATAAGGCTAGAGGTAATGGTCATCTTGGCTCACCTTGCCACATCAGCTCCACCTCAGTTTTCTTTCTCTTCTCACCTCACCTCACCTGTCAAGTGTTTTGGTCACCTTGGCTCACCTTTCAAACCTATTTTTTTATTTAATTTTACATTAAAAACGTAAACCTTACGAAACAAAAAACTTTTATTCATAAATTGAAGACTTTTATTCATAATTAAAGACAATACATAGACTTCGAATATTATAATTAAAATTGAAACTAAGCATTACGAAACAAGTGTTCAACCAAATCGGCACGAAGGTTTTGATGCGCTTGTGCCGACCTGATGTGTCTCATAATTGCTCGACGTTGTTCATCGGATCGTTCGGGGTCTTCCAGTTGATGTGCTTCCTCCGGGTACCAATCGGGAGATATCGCTTTTCCTTTATCTTTACGAATCATATTATGTAATATGATGCATGTATACATCATATTCATTATTCTTTCCTTTTTCATCGGTCGTGCGGGATTGGCTAGTATAGCCCATTTCTTCTTCAGAACACCAAACGCTCGTTTCACATCTTTCCTTGCCGCTTCCTGCTTTTGCTTATACAAAATTCGCTTATGGTCATCATCAGATGGTTCTGGAATCGTCTTAGCGAATGTCAGCAATTCCGGATATATCCCGTCAACTAAATAGTATCCCCATGGGTAAGTTACGCCGTTTGCCACAAACGGAATCTCTGGTGCTCTTCCCGTTTTGAGATCGTTAAACAAAGGTGATTGATGCAAAACGTTGATGTCGTTGTTCGACCCAGAAACACCAAAGAAAGCATGTCATATCCATAAATCTTGTGACGCAACAACTTCTAACAAAATGAACGGATTTGAACCATGATCACGTCTAACATATTGCGCTTTGAATCCGTACGGACAACCAAACCACTCCCAATCAGTGCAATCAAGGCTTCCTAACATTCCTGGAAACCCGTGCTTTTCTTCGTGATGCCGATAAAGCTTTAAAACATCAGTCATGGTGGGTTTCCTCAAATACTCTGGTCCAAATATTTCCATAACAGAAGTACAAAAATAATAAAGAGATAAACGTGAACTTTTTGTACTTAGTTGTAGATACTCGTCTAGAAAATCAGGAAGAATGCCGTATGTCAATTGACGAATTGCAGATGTGCACTTCATCAACGGGGATATGCCTTCTTTTCCGGTACAATCAATATTATCACTAAAGAACGAAGAATGATTAGTTACCTCATGAACTATACGGTTGAAAAGGGTGCGACTCATTCGGAACGTCTTCCGGAACCTATATTCATTGTATACCGGGTGCTCACTAAAAAAGGCGGTGACTAAACGGTCATGAGCACCATAACGATCTCGATGTACGATGCTTCTCGTCGGTCGATTTGCCCGTCGTCTATTCCTGATCAACGACATCGCTCTTGTAAGAAAATTAACGTTCCGGCTAACAACTTCTTCTTCTCCTTCAGTGTCGGTGAACATAATATCTTCAGAGTTCATTTTGCTTTTGAGATATTAAATATATGTTGTTTGAGTAAAGATTGAGAATGTATAAAATTGAAGAAGTGTTTAAAAAAGTGAGAAGAAGTGGGTATTTATATTGGTAAAATGGGAATAGTTTGAATTTTTTTTAATTAAATAAAACGGTCAATTTGAAGGGCCCAATACTTTGCACGGTTCACGAAATGTAAGTGGCTCACCTTGCCTTCTTTTTTTTCTTTTTGGTGACGAGTGAATATGTTGAAGTGTTTTGGGGTATGACGTGTGAGGCCCCACCTCACCACGCACCCTCACAGCCACTACCTTTAGCCTAATTTGCTTTGGAAAGACAAACTCATGTCACATTTTTCTCAACTAATTTGGCTCAACAACCACTCGTTGAGTGAACATATACTCAATCCATTTTGAGTACTGTCAGAATTCGGATCAACGATTTAATTAGGCTTTGTCTTAAACAATATTTATAGTTTTTTCTTATAACCAGATGTAATCCAACATTCGTGACACATGCATGGCTATGGTTCACTAGTTTTTTTTTATGACATGACACCTCTTTTGTACGTCTTTATATTACCATTCATTAGTCTTTTTAATTACATAATCAACTTTATATCTCTCATATGCCTGAATGGATAGACATTTGATTTGTTTAGATTATATGTGGGCATGACCCAAATCACACCAAAACAAATATAATATGTTGGATACCATTCCAATATTAGCCTATTAGTACCTTAATATTGTTTTGTGACTTTTGTTCACTAAATATTGTCTTGTCCTCTACTTTTCTTCTTTATTTTCTTCCCACTCAACCATAACCAAATTTAACACAACGGCAACCTCCATGGATGAAACACTATAGACGAAGCACCCAGATTTAAAATCAACACAACCTCCATAGATGAAACACTATAGACGAAACACCCATAGTCAAATTCAACACAGCCTCCTTTACTTTTCTCATTTACTTGGTATGCATCTAGACGCATATGCATCTAGGCGCACTTGGTATGCATCTAGGAGCTTGGATTTGTCGTTTTCGTTTTGGTATGCATCTAGGCGCACTTGGTATGCATCTAGGCACATTTGGTTATGCATCTATGCGCACTTGGTATGCATCTAGGCGCATTAGGTTATGTGCTTGGATTTTTTGTTTTCGCTTTTGTATAAATATATATGCAACGCATTTGTTTAAATATGCATCAGGTGCACTTGCACTTGGTAATGCATCAGATGCGTTTGTTTGTGCATCAGACGCATTGGTTATTTTGCATATGCATCCGGCGCACACTATCAGGCGCACATTATACACATCATGCGCCTATTTAATTAGTCGTCGGATGTGACAGTGTCATAAATCTAACGAATGCGGGCACAAAAGTTCATTTTGGTAAAACAATAATGCGCGGTTCATTTTGGTGATATAGGGTCATAAATAGTCCATATAAGAAAATTTCTCTTGATTATATGCATTGGAAATGGACAAAATAACCGAAAGCATGTCACGAGCAATTTTGGAAAGGTGATTATTATTTCAACTATAATGCTTGAAGCTGTTGCGACATACGATTTGTGAATTCGGCATAACCTTTTCGGAGTAGAGGGTACGAATAACGATCTTAATGTTTTAAATTATACGAAGAACTCATTGATGACATTGCCCCTATGACTCCGTTTGAAGCAACTGGAGTTACATATAAAAAAGGGTATTACCTAGCTTTATGAATTTACTTACTGTGGGCAACTTTTGTCAAATCATTTACGGTGGCACGAGATGTAGAACATGGAATCTTTAAACGACAACAAGAAAGTGCAAGAAATGATGTCGAACGAGCTTTCGGTGTCCTCCAAGGACGTGGGGAATTATACAACAAATGACGCGTTGATACACTGTTAACAAGCTACGGATAATCATGTACACTTGCATCATTTGCATAACATAATTTTGAAATATCAAAATTTTGCGTTAAGTAAATTCAACGAATTGTATATTAATCAGCAACAAAATATACAACGTACTCTGATCGAGAGATGCGTCGTACAACGGAGAAAAACCAAAGAATTACATGATAAACATACATACAAAACACTTTAACGAAGTAATATGGAGCATCTTTGGCAACGCATCAACAACAAAATTAGTTTTTTTCAGTTTGATGTAATTTTTTAAATTAAAATTTCATATTTTTTGAAATTTGTAATTTTTATTGTTTTTGTATTGTAATTTATATTTTTATTTTAATGAATGAAAAATAATCGGTTTGTAAAAAATAGAAAAAAGTAAAATTGTGTTTCTCAAAAGTCTAGTTTCGGCTTAAATTAGTGAGAAAATGTGTTTTGATGTGTGAGTAAAAGAGGTAATTGAAAAAGAAAAAAGCTAAAGTAACGTTAACTTGATGTTTTAGTTTGTGTTAATGCATGTCGTGCATATGTATATGTCTCATCTTGGATTAGGCCTAAACTTTTGACATTCATTTATAATTTTTAGATTAGTTTAGTGAATCGGAAAACATATGCGATTATTTACTTGACCATAATCATTTTATATATGGCGCCTTTGTTTTACTAGAGAAAAACGGTTTTCCGCATACACACTTACTAGAAATAAACCGAAGTTACTAGAATTTTCTCGTACCTAGTTCCAGTTTTCTCTAGGAATATCTTCCCCACCATATATATGCACGTTCAAATTACTCGACTCATTCATCTTGCAATCACAAAAAGAAATCTGATTGATTCAAATATCTTACCATTAAACCAACAATCAAATAATGGACATCTTGATGGGATTGACTCGCCTTTATTCTTTCACAACCTTCATCACATCCTCGACGAAACCAACAATAACAACCACAACAACAAATCAGCAAATTCCGAACCAACACGTGCTTATGTACGTGACGCAAGAGCAATGGCATCAACGCCAGCAGACGTAAAGGAATATCCAACGCATACGTCTTCATATTCAACATGTCGGGTTTAAAATCAGGGGATATCAAGGTCCAAGTTGAAGATGACAATGTTTTGGTTATAAGTGGAGAGAGGAAACGTGAAGAGGAAGAAAAGGAAGGTGTGCAGTATGTTAGGATGGAGAGAAGGATTGGTAAGTTTATGAGGAAGTTTTCTTTGCTTGAAAATGCGAATAATGAGAAGATTTCGGCTGTTTGTCAAGACGGAGTCTTGAGTGTTATTGTTGAGAAGGTGCCTCCACCTGAGCCTAAGAAGCCAAAATTGATTCAAGTTCAGGTTGCTTGCGGGAATTAGGATTTGAGTTAGAATGTGTTTGTGGTGGTTAATGCTTTTATGAATAATTAGTGTCATGTTATGACTTTTTTTTGTGAAAGGTGAACAATATTAATAATAATACTGAAATTACATCAATTCTAGAAGGAAATATGCATACCTATTCCTTACTATAGACAACAGAATTCAAATACTAAGAACAACAAAAACAACTCTAGGACAGATACAAATTATCTCTGATACATTCTATACTTCTCTGATAACACTCGAAATTACATTCCTCTGGTAGTTATCCTAAACACCAGTGACAGAACATAGTTCACAATATTCAACCCCCCATACCTTTTTATCTTAATTATGAGTCTCTTCATCTTTCGTTATCTAGGGCGATCGAGGGGGAGGGGTTTTTAAGGCATCAAAATTGGTTAGTACTTTAATATTTCCATCTTTTTTTTGCGGATGATGCGGTCTTTATTGGTGCGGGTGGTCTATTGCTAATCTATATGGTTTGACTCATCATTCTTCATTGTTTCTTCTTTGTTGTCCGGCCTCTCAATCAATCTTAAGAAAAGTCACCTTCTTGGAGTCGAGATTCGAAGTGAGGATGTTAATGCTGCAGCTTTATATTTTGGTTGTTCGACTATGAAAACCCCTTTTAAATACTTAGGGGTGATGGTTAGAGGTAATAGCTCGACTCTCCTCAGGCCATGGGACGATACGATTGGTAAACTTATAGGGTGTCTTCTAATTGGAACTTAAAACTTTATTTGTTGGGAGGAAGGCTTACTCTTTAAGTCGGTTTCTTGGGTCGAACTATATTTATATTATGTCCATCTATTGGTTCCTAAAGTCGGTGTTACAAACGATTGAGTCCATCGTTTAGAAATTTTTTCAATGGTGTTCAATGCGACGAGAAGGAAAAATTAGTGTGGATCAAATGGGCCAAGTTCTTGCCGTCCAAGAAGTTTGGAGGTTTAGGTGTTCAAGTTTTTTATGCTTTAAATAGGGCGCTCCTTTTCAAATGGGTTTGGAGATTCATATCACGGGATAATTCATTGTGGTGTCGTCTCATCATGTCTATGCATGGCTCCTCATTATATAAATTATCTCTGCTTTCGTTACTTCGGAGGTGCTTATGCTTAAAGATCGTGATGTGGACCTGATGTCTCACTGTCATATTGTGTGGGTAAGGTTTACGCACGCAATTTTGGATTGAAGTTTGGATTGTATTTCGGTGACGCTCTACTTAGTGTTATGTTTCCACTCGAATTTTGACTTTGGAGATTAATTAAGATTTTACGGTGGCTGATAAACTGCTATTCTCAGTTACCCTTTTTTCGTGTTCTTGTTAGAGGAGGGGTTGAATCTTCTCAATTAGCTCTTCTTCAAACATATATTGAAGGGACATTGTTGTCTAATATGGAGGATAGATGGGTGTGGGATTTAAATGGGGAAGGTGTTTTTCGGGTCAAAGATGTTCGCATTCTTCTTGATGAAGGTTTTCTTGCCGAAAGCCTACTGCTACTCGTGAGTAAATATGTTCCAATAAAAATAAATGTATTTGCTTGGAAGGTTTTCTGGATCGGTTTGCCTACTCGATCCAATTTACCAACATCGTGGTGTTCCTAGTTTCTGATCTTTTTTGTATGCTTAGCTCCTCTGCTCAGAGAAAGTTTCCTCGCAACTTGTTCTTCAGTTTGCAGATAGGCTTACAGATATCGTCAGGCTGTATGCCGCTGTGGACAATCTATCATGGACGCCCATTGGTTCATATGCTGATTGGCTTAATGGTTCAATTCATCAGATTAAGACTCTAAAGTTAAAGATTTGGCTGGAAGGAGTTTTTATTTAACTTGGGGAGAGATATAGGATGTTTCGTATCAGTTGCTCTTCTGTCGAAAGACCCTCTAAAGATGTTATTTTTGACGATATTGTTTCGCGCTCTTTCACTTGGTGCCTTTCTAGATGTAATTGTACTTTTAGTTGGGATAGTTGGTTGCAACACTCCTATTTGATCTCTTTGTAATTTTTTTTCTAGCTTCTTGCTAGTTGGTTTTATAATAGTTGCCGTTCTAAAAAAAACTTTTGCCATTCATTTATAATTTTTAGATTAGTTTAGTGAATCGGAAAACATATGCGATTATTTACTTGACCATAATCATTTTATATATGGCGCCTTTGTTTTACTAGAGAAAAACGGTTTTCCGCATACACACTTACTAGAAATAAACCGAAGTTAGAGCACTCGGTGTAGTAACGCCGGCAACGGCGTTGGCCGGCGTTGTCCGGCGTTACTACACCCCACCACCGCGTTGGCCAACGGCGTTGGACTCGGCGTTGCCGAGCCAACGTGCGTTGGGTGTGTTTTAAAAAAAAAATCATTTTACCCCCCTAACGGCTAGAATTTAAATTTTACTCTTTCTCTCCAATTTTGAAATGTTTCATTTTAGCCCCTAACGGCTAGTATTTATAAAAAAAAAATAATAAAAAATTTAAATTTTTTTCATTTTACCCCTTAAAACGGCTGATTTTTTTTTTTAAAATTTTTATTTTACCCCCCTCACTCAACTCACTATATATACAACACATTACCAAATTTACAAATTATCATACAAAGTCACACTCTTCATATACAAACATACATCTTTTTAGCAATAAAAAGAATGATCTTGATTTCCCAACAACGATTTTCATGAATCTCCTCACCGGGTCGATGAAGCCGAACAGTTTCACAATACCAACAAGAACAACAACAAGCTTTATCCGATAGCAACAATCACAAATCCTAATCGTGATTTAGATAATTACACAAAATCCCCACCATCATTCCACTAATGAATTCTTCCCAAAACACTCATCAACTCAAAAGTCGATTAGCCAAAAAAAGACTGGGTCGCAGAGAACTAAAGCCGAAGGGGGAAAAATGTTGAGGCCGAGCCCAAGAGCCAGTTTTCAGGTAGCAGCGGGCAGTTGGTATCCGGCTCGAAGAAGAATTGCTTGCAACTATGGTTACGTGGCCGTTTCGAAGGTAATAATGTCGGAAGTGTCACAAAAGGCATGACCCGTTCTTGTATCGGGTTTTTAGAACGAGTTCAATTCGAAAAATTTTTCAAAACCGTCGAAGGATACTTTGAATAGCAAATAGCATACGTGAAATGCCAATTGCCAAAAGTTCAACGCGACCTACAAAATGGGCCAACGTTGGAGAATTGTGGCGAAAAACGATGTGGATTATTGAAACGGGCTCAACGTATTTACCGTGCGAGCTTAGAGGGGTCGCGTTATTTTCTCAAGAAGATGCTTGGGGACAGTTTTGAGATTTCCACGAAATGGGACGCACCGGAACATTGTTGTCTTAAAATAAACCAGGAGACGCTCCCCGGGCTAGCCTCAGGAGGATCTATTCGGTAAGATGCACGGACCACGTCGCCGGAAAACACCGGCCCGCCAAGAAAAGCAAATCCGACGCAACGACGAGCGCCGGTAAAAGTAGCGCGTCGGCCCAATTCGGGGAGTAATGGTTAAGCTAAGAAGCTTCGTTCTGATACGGGAAGCCGCGAAGAAAGGGCTTTCGAAGCTACAAAGCCGAAAGGGCTTTCGAAGCTCTAGCCGAAAATGACCGCACACTATCGGTTGGAGGAGTTGAGGTTCTCTAGCTACTTAGCGACCAAGGTTTGGACAACGACGACGCCTATTGGATCAAGAAGCAAAAAAAATTGATCAAAAACAAAATGAAAAATGATTTGGGTGACGAGGACGACGAAGACGAAGACGAGTAGTTTTTTTTAATTTCGTAATGTTATTTTTTTCGTAATGTTTTTTTTTATTTCGTAATGTTTTTTTTTAATTTCGTAATGTTTTTTTTATTTCGTAATGTATTTTTTTTAATTTCGTAATGTGTTTTTTTAATGTAATTTGTATGTTTAATTATGAATGAAATAGTTAGTTTGTTAAAATAATGAAATAATTGTTTAGGGGGTTTTATGAAAATAAAGAGGTGAGTGGTGTTATTTGGTGTTATGATTAGAGGAGTGGTGTTGGTGTTGGTGTTATGCTGATGTGGCGCTGATGTGGCACCCAAAAAATGGTGTTACCGTGTTACGACACCCGAGGCTCTATTTTCTCGTACCTAGTTCCAGTTTTCTCTAGGAATATCTTCCCCACCATATATATGCACGTTCAAATTACTCGACTCATTCATCTTGCAATCACAAAAAGAAATCTGATTGATTCAAATATCTTACCATTAAACCAACAATCAAATAATGGAAATCTTGATGGGATTAGACTCGCCTTTATTCTTTCACAACCTTCATTACATCCTCGACGAAACCAACAATAACAACCACAACAACAAATCAGCAAATTCCGAACCAACACGTGCTTATGTACGTGACGCAAGAGCAATGGCATCAACGCCAGCAGACGTAAAGGAATATCCAACGCATACGTCTTCATATTCAACATGTCGGGTTTAAAATCAGGGGATATCAAGGTCCAAGTTGAAGATGACAATGTTTTGGTTATAAGTGGAGAGAGGAAACGTGAAGAGGAAGAAAAGGAAGGTGTGCAGTATGTTAGGATGGAGAGAAGGATTGGTAAGTTTATGAGGAAGTTTTCTTTGCTTGAAAATGCGAATAATGAGAAGATTTCGGCTGTTTGTCAAGACGGAGTCTTGAGTGTTATTGTTGAGAAGGTGCCTCCACCTGAGCCTAAGAAGCCAAAATTGATTCAAGTTCAGGTTGCTTGCGGGAATTAGGATTTGAGTTAGAACGTGTTTGTGGTGGTTAATGCTTTTATGAATAATTAGTGTCATGTTATGACTTTTTTTTTCTGAAAGGTGAACAACATTAATAATAATACTGAAATTACATCAATTCTAGAAGGAAATATGCACTATTCCTTACTATAGACAACAGAATTCAAATACTAAGAACAACAAAAACAACTCTGGGACAGATACAAATTATCTCTGATACATTCCATACTTCTCTGATAACACTCGAAATTCCATTCCTCTGGTAGTTATCCCAAACACCAGTGACAGAACATAGTTCACAATATTCAACCATCATCCACAAAGAAACTCAAAAGCAAGGCCTTATCATGAGAGTTATGGCACCCATTCACTATAAAAGAAGGGCTATACCAAGCATAGCTACATTTTCTAAACATATATTACTAGAACCAAACAGCAGAGCTACAGCCTCACTAATTGATTAAGGAATATAGAGGATCATGCATCACTAGCTAGGGAACGCACACCCTCCTTCATATCTATCCAACCTCCTTTGGTAGTGCATTGGGAAGACCAAAAAGTGTCATATTTCACCACTCTTTATTCCACCTAACATGCACTTCCCACCCAGACCAAGTACCCTACAAAATGTTGGACCCTCCTTATGGTACATTTAACTGATTAGTGCTTCATACTGATCCATAATAGTCTATCAGTTCCTCCCTAGGCCAAACTAATAAGACTGTTAGGACCAGAAGAAAATCACTACTCAGGAAAACTTCAATGTATAAGGACCAACCATGGTAATGGTCTGCAATTAATCCAATAATATCAAACCTTATAAAAAAGAGAAGATACTGAAATCAATCTTGATTGTCATTGACAATGTATCAAACTTCATTTGTAATTCATACTCATATTCCATTCCATAGCCACCTTCTGAGCATTATAAGACCTTTTAACCTTCAATCCCATCAACTACAACTTGATGTTATCAGTAATTTTCTTTATCATAGTCTTAACATCCACCAATTCACCAGTGAATAACCTAGCATTCATTTCCTTCCATATGTGGTATACAGTAGAAGCCAGAACAATCCTCATCAGTATACTTCTAATAGAATAGGCACTATTAGCATACTGATCCACCAAGTTATCCCAGCTATGAATTATGAGAGTGTGAGTAATGTGTTTTGTTGACTTTCTCTGTTTACTCTGTAATGTTGTTACTACTGTGATTATATTTTTTGGTGGTAATGTGTTGCCATGATCCAAACATTCAAAACTGTTCACTTAACATTCTAATATTCTATGAGATCTCAATTTGGTTCCCTATTGATTTAATTTAGTATTTCTCGTGCAAAAAAAGTAGATTAGCAAGTCTCGATTCCCTTTTAGAACACCTGACCCATTTGTGTTCCTTTGTCATTGGTTTGGAGTGACCAAAAAGATTATTCATGTTTCGCATTCAACCAATTTTCCATTAGACGCTTAAATAAGGCTTCTACTTGCTTTAAAAATAAGACTCCCACTTGCTCCAAGACCAATCAAGAGCAAGTAGAACTCAATATGCACATTCATTTCTTTGTTTGAAAGTTTTCGTCGACTTCACAACCCGACAAGTCCTAGAAAGTCTTTCTCAATCAAAACACCATTCTTCAAAGTTGTAGCCTTTCGCGTTGTGCTTCCTGCAAAAAAACATCAAAAAACACGCGTTTAGTCACTTTTACCGATAACCATATGACATCATACGATGGCTCGTGATACCACTGTTGGTGTTTGAAGATATATAAAATATATTTAAAGATAAAATACAACGGATATAATCACCAATAACGGTTTCGTATAGTCATATGATTAATCGTTAAATTAACTAGTAATTATTTATCCTTTTGTTTTCATAGAGTGTTGATTGATCAACGTGGATTGTAAAGTGGACTCAATCACCTTGATTCTCACGAAACCCCAAGTAACCAATAAGTAGGTTACCTCTATGTGTATCCACACTACACGTACTAGAATATCACGTGGTGCTAGTCTATACCCGAAACCCTTCTTGAAGCCTTGTTCCACAATGAAAGAAGGCTAAAGATCAAAAACCAAAACCCTAGGTGGTACCCTAAAGGTCGGCCGAATTGAAAGAGATATGGGTTGGGAGTATCTTTTGTGATATGCTAATTGGAATAAGAGATATGATTGAATCCAACCCCTTTAAGCTAATCACCATTTGCATTTAAGTCCTTAGACTTAATCCTCCTCATCTGGAAACCCTTTTGGGCCGTGTGAATGGACTAGCTTAGTCTAACTTTGCAATTAATGACCCATTTACTTAATCCTGAATTACATAGGTAATATATAATGTGAATACGATAATTACATTATAACTAATGGTATCGGTGTGTATGCGTGTGTGACCTCATAGGCTTATGTGTATCTAGCCGTATAATTATTTATTATGACTTGAGCATACTCCAACAATATTTTGGTGTGTGAGTATTAAAAGAGAGAATGCTGAGGTGGCGTTGATGTCGTAAAAAGAGGGTTTGACATGTTATCATATCTAGCCCTCTAAGTTGATAGTGAAGTTGGTTGCATAGAAAGAAAGTTGATGTGCTGATGAGGTAGAAGTGGAGAAGTTGGTTGTGAGTAGAGGTGTACATTGACCGGGTTTTTTAAAAAACCGATCAGGTTTGAAAACCGAACTGGTTTTTGGTCAACGGTCAACAACCGGTTTTGACCAAAAACCGGTTCGAGTCGGGTTGGTTTCTAGGGGATAAAAACCCAAACCGGTAGCAACCGGTTCGATCCGGATGGTAACCGGTTCGGTTGCTAAAAACCGGTTGCCAACCGGTTTTTTTGCATTTTTTCCCTACTGTGAAGTCGTGAAGCCCATAAAGGGTGTTTGATTTTCATTTTTTTGGCCTGCTGATAGCAGCTTTGCTACATAAAGGGGTGTTTGTTTTTTTGTCGATTTCGTGTTTTTTACACAATAAACTCATAAAACCTCAACTTTTATTTCATAGACTCATAATACATCAAACATAAAGTACGTGAAACATAAATCTAATGCATTTGAGCGATTTATTCATCAGAAAGTGATATTTTAAATAAGAGCTTGTTCGAGATTGATATCTTCTTCTTCGGCTTCGGAGGACCTAGCCTCGCTAGTAGCTTCATCTAGCCCGAGTTCTTCGTCGGAAATTGTGTATGCTTCACTCGTTGTCACCTCGACATCGTGTAATTTCCCTTTGTACTCTAGTCTGTCTTCAAGACTTGCAATGTGTTGTACACGCTCGGCCGCGTCCAAGTGATCCTTCAAGCAATTAAACATCTCCAAATATGCCGGTGTGAGTCTTGTTCTTCGTATCGATAATACACTTCCACTAGTAGAAAAATCGGATTCCGAAGCAACTGTAGAAGCTTGTACACTTAGTAAATCACGGGCCATGGCAGCTAGAACGGGAAATTGAGCTTCCCTTCCTTTCCACCAAGCCAAAATATCAAAGTGTAGCATTTATCCAATCGGTTCCAATATATCTCCAAAATTTGTTTGTCGATGATTGGTCACTCCTAGCCCGTTTAGTGCTTTCTTGTCTCAAACTATAAAATAAGCCCATGTGCGGATCCATGGAAGTATTTGGAGAAAATGTTGAGGAAGCCGAACTCGTTGAAACATTTGTTGCACCATATTTAATATAATAAACATCAAATAAATCTTTAAAACATTTGTTGATTTTTTTTGCATTTCTTTCAAAGTGGACGTTTTCTTGATGCAAATCTAAATCCGTAGAAATCTTTTCGATAAGTAGTTCCACCCCGCTAATGTTAAAGCACGGGTTCAATGCGGCGGCACAAGTAATTACCGGTGGAATTTCTTTAAAATATTTCTAAGTTTTTCTTTTGTCGGTAAAACAACAGTTGCAAATAGTGGACCTTGAAATTCGTATTCGCCCAATTTTGAACACATCAAATAAACTTGGTTTAGTACCAAATGACTCGTGGGATGATAAACACCCGATAATAAAATTGTTGCGTCTTTAAAAACTTCAAGTAATTCGGTTGATTTTTGAATAATAAACCAATTTTGGGTCGAAAATGATGCAATGTTACGAGATTTGCAAAGTTCCTCATGATAAACCTTTAAAGTAGCTTTTTGGCGTAAACCACATACAAACATTTTGTAAGTCGAATTCTATCTTGTAGGAACGTCCCAATTAGGGGCAAAACAAATGTTTTCCGTTTCATTATATAATCTCATATAATTTACATGTGTAGCTTTACCCGATTGAAATACATCTTCTAACATTTTTTAAAACCGTTTTTTATAATAAGTATTTTAGGTTGTCGCTAGTCCGTCTTGCACAACCAAGTTTATGATGTGTGCAACACATCGACTATGATAAAAAATGTCGTTCAAAGGTGGTCGATATTTGAGTATTAGTTTTTTGACGGCGCTTGTATTATTACTCACGTTATCAAATGAAATTGAAAAAACCCTTTCTTCTAATTTAAACAATTTCAATACATCTCGTAACATATAAAATAAATTTTTGGTGGTGTGAGGATACTCAAAGTTTTCAAAAGCAATCGTACGCTTCAACATTTGCCAAGTTGCGGGATCAACCCAATGTGCGGTAACACAAAGGTACGAACCGGACAAACCATGAGAAGCCGACCAAACATCGGTTTTTAAGTTTACACTTGTATTTAAATTTTCAAAACCTTATATTAGTCCAGATTTAACATTTCTCCAAGATTTCATACAATCACGTTTAAGAGTAGTACGACTTACTTGAGTATATCGCGATTGAGTGTGTTGAATCACCTTAGTTAATTGAGTGTTGTTGAAGTGGTTGAACGGCAAACCTTCTTGAATCACAAAGCTTTCAAATTGTTGTCGACACAGCTCCGCCTCGTATGCAAAAATACCCCCCTCTCGTGACATAGATGCTTGACCTGCTTGAGCATCGGTTTTGAGTTTTTCGCAATACATTGCGGTATGCCCTTCAACGTAGAGTTGGATTCATGTTTTATAAACCTACCGCAATGTTTACAACGAGCCTTTAGTGACCCATCCGACAACCTCACGAGGTTGAAATTACACCAAATTTTCGGGTTTCGGGATGTTTCTAAAATTACAACAATCGTTGGTGCATTTAAAGAACCAACACCGATGGAAGTTGAAGAAGCTTGAGTTGCCATTAGTGAGCATTTTTTAGAGCATTTTGATTGTTTCTTAAGTGTTTTTTAGAGTCTTAGATTGTTGTAACACAAACTAAACATATGTATTTATACTAAAGTTTGGAGGGCAAAATGGTGATTAAATGGGAAAAATACGATAACAAACAAGGGCTAACGGGTCTTTTTTCTGGAGGAAACATAGGACCAAAAATTTTATACCGTTGGAAACCGGTTCGGAACCAGTTTTTACCAACCGGTTCAGAAAAAACTGAACCGAACCGGTTCTAACGGCTATTATCCCCAACTGGTGGGGAACCGCCGGTTTTGGTCAAAAACCGGTGTTGACCGGTTTCAGTTTCGGGTTCGGTTTCGGTTTCGGTTTTTTTCCCACGACTAGTTGTAAGTAGATGATTCGAGATCGTTTTCGTTTCCCCTTTATTGTAATGAATGAAAAAGTAGTTAATTTTAAAAAAATGAAAAAATAATAAAATGTTAAGTACCAAAAGTAAGGTTTGTCTTTAGTGACTAAGGAGCGAAAATTTGAGTGTGTGAGTGACAAGGAATCGAAAGAGGAAAATGTTAAGAAGACACATATCAATCATCTATGGCTGAGCATTATATACCGTGGTTCGGACCGACTCGACCCGGTTCGATCTTACGTACGCACAACCGGTGTTGTTATACTTTGTTAGTCCGGACCGAACCAATCCGAACCTGCACTGAATATTTCAATCTAAATTTTGGTCCGAAACTTTGAACCAAATCTGTTTTTAATCTGGTCCAATCTTAATCGGTCTGGTTAGTTTTCGAACCATGCTACACCAATAATATATCTAAACCCTCGATAATGTATGACATGGCATGCGGAATACAAGACACACTGTATAATTCAAAGGGTGTGGTTATTTAGACCCCCTCTAAAATGTTGTCAATACCTCTTAGTTTGAATTTTTTTTATATATTTTTATAATTTTGTTTATGTTATAAAACTGTGAAACGGAAAGTGCGAAACAAAAATTATTAAGTTTGACAAGTCAAAAGTATTAAACTGTTAAAAAACAAGAATCACAAAATTGAAAAAGTATTTTTGTACTTTTTTGGGCTATTTTTATGTTTGTCCTAAAAGATTTTGGTGTATGCACCTTTTGCCCAAAAAAAAAGTGTGTTCCTCAAATGCCCTAGAGCGATCGGAGCGACTGGAGCAACGAGAGCGACCCATTAATATATTAATATTTGTACTTTTAAAGTACTATTTGTGTAAGTGTACTTTTCTAGGCATGTTTTTTTAGTTGGAGCGACCTCGTATTAATACTTAGAGCGACTTAATAATGTTATGATATTTATACAAAAACTTAAAGTTATGATTGGAGCGACTTACGTATTTTATACACCAATTAGAGCGACTGTTAGGTAAGATATATTTTTTTTAACTTATTCAAATTGTACATCTCGATATTTGTTCCATTTACTATTCCAAGTATACCAAAAACTACCCCAAATTTTCCAAACAAGGGAAGACACTGATCATATAACCAAACATATTATTCCCTTTTCTTCTACTATCTGATTATCTGATGTACTTCTCTTTTAAACCCTAATCATTTGATATTGACAACCCAAATCCATTAAACCCTAATCGTCTGATATGGAGAACCCAAATCATTGACATGGAGAATACCCAATCACGAAACCCTAATATCACTAACTCCACATCATCTGATATGGAGAATACTCATTCAGTTTTTGATGCTAAAGTCACAATACGTGGGACTTTGCATACTCTTACATCTATTAAGGAGTTATTGGGGTCAGAGTGTTAATGAAAGACGTAGAACCAGGTTTCTTTCTACCATGTTTGGTAAATGGTTAGATTTTCTGGCATATTCAAACGACAACCTTCTTCTGAACTATATTTTCCAGCATGAGGTAAAACAAGAAAAAATAATGATGTTTGTCCTCTTATTAGGTACAAGATTGGTAATAAAAATTTTGAATTTGGTAGGCAAGAATTTTGGTTGATAAGTGGTTTTGCGTTTGGAAATATTCCCAAGGTAGATACTTTTAAGGGTTTGCAAAACAGTCCTTTTTAGCGAAGCTATTAAAGAAAGTTAGGGTTTTAGACCTTTTGGAATTAATTAGAAAGCCTAAAATGTGGTCTGCGTTGTCTGATGAAGATAGTGTTAAGGTTTGTTTATTACTGGTATCAAATATAGTATTCATGGGTCGGGAGTCTAAGAATTACATTGCTGACAATCTTATTGAATTAGTTGATGATTTGAGTGCCTGGGATGCATACCCATGGGGAGAATATTTTTGGAGAGCTTTGTACCGAAGGTTAGTCAATGTGATAAGTAGGCATAAGGATGCCGTTATGTTGAAGAATAAAAAAAATGTTTCCCTCACGAAGAAGACTAAGAAAATTGATAGTTCAAAGAAGATTGAGACCTATAATGTATATGGTTTTGTTTGGTCTCTGAAGGTATGTTTTTAAATAACATTGAGACCTATAATGTAAAAATAAGTCTAAAACCAACGCTTAGTTACTATATTATTGGTATTGCAGATATATATATTGGAGATGTACAGAAACAACAAATTTTGGTGGAAGAAAGATCCGTTAGTTATCCCACGTGGTCTAGCTTGGTCAAAGATTGGTAATTTTGAGAAAGGGGATTATGGTGCTTTATTTGCTGAATGGTCTAATCCTATTCTGTGTATGGCTCCAACTAGTACTGAGTTGTTGCAGCCATGGTTGATTCGTAGTTTTGATTATTTTAAAGGATGCTAAGAAGTTTGCTGGAAGCTGCCAAAAGAGATTTGGTGGGAAAGATGCAAACAAAAAAGACTCAAAATTGGATCTCTTAAAGCAGCCCCAATATGAAAACTTCACTGCTCAAAAAAGCTTAGATATGTCTTGTTACAACTTTTGATAGAATTCAAAGCTAGGTGAGTTCAGTTTGGAGCTTTTTTGGGTGAAAAGATTTCATAAGAAGATATTAATCAAAAGTTATTAAGAAATTTGTCACCTGAGTGGAACACACATGCTGTTGTGTGGAGGAATAAAGCTGATTTGGATACAATGAGCATGGGAGGAATCTCTACAACATTCACAAGTGTATTAACAAGAAGTTAAAGGGATGTCTATCTCAAGTTCAAGTACATGAGAACATTGGCTTTTTGGTGTCCTCATTCAAATTTAACAAACACATCTGCACTAATGAAGCAGTTTATATTGCTCAAGGAGTTTCTATCTGCTAGCACTCAAGTTAATGCCACAACTCTACAAATATTGATCAACTTGAGTGATGTTGTTATTTATGCATTATTTTCTAGTCAACCAAATAGTCCTCAACTTATACATGAGGACTTGCAACAAATCCATCTAGATGACATGGAAGAGATGGATTTGAGATGGAAAATAGCCATGTTGACTATGAGGGAAAGAAGGTTTTTGAAGAATCATACAGAAGTGAAGCTTACTGTTAATGGCAATGTATACAATTGGTTTGATAAGACCTATGGAGTGTCTATAACTGCCATAAAAGAGGGGACATTTTGCTAGGGAGTGGAGAGCTGCTAAGGAAGAAAAATCAAGACAACAAGAACAAAGGAAATGCTCAAGAAGGAGTGTGCCTATGGAAACATCTACTTCCACAACTTGGGTGTCATGTGATGGTCTTGATGGATATGACTGTGGTGATCAGGCAGATAAGGCTAATTATGCACTCATGGCTTCTCATTTTCAAGTCCTAACCAGAGTATCCAATATTCTATTTGTTAAAATCTTGTTTGGAACAATCATGAACTTCTTAAATCTCAAAATGGATCAACTATTAAAGATTTTAAAAAATCAGAGTTAATGGATCTAGGATATAAACAGGTTTAAAGTCTTGGAAGAAAAAAAACTGAAGTTGATAAAGCAAATGAGTCTAAGTATAAAAGGGCTTCAAATTTGAAATTCACAAAGAGAAAATAACAATTAGAGAAACTTAGGGAAGAAGCTTTAAACCATTCAAAAAGAAAAGAATGGGCATTTTTCAAGCTTAATGTAAAAAATTTAAAGATTCATCTAAAAGCTGAACTAGCTCATCGAGTGTCAGATAGTTGACAATGCAAGAAAGTTTAGGCTGAGGAAAAATATGATGCTATCCTCCACCTCCCTACATAGGAAATTTCATGCCTCCAACACTTTACTTGTCTTTTACTGGTTTAGATGAGTTTGTTAATGAGCATGTAGTTGAGAACAGTAAAGTTATGTCTAGTAAAGAAGAACCTAAGGTAGTTAGGAAGAATGATGAAGCCCCAATTATTGAAGAATGGGTGTCAGATGATGAGGAAGAGGATGTGTCTTGGCATAAAACTGAAAAGAAAATAGTTTAGGCCTAGTATTGTTAAGAAAGAGTTTGTAAAATCTAAACAACAAGAAAAACTACTAGGAAAAATAATAAACAAGTTAAGCAACATAGGCAAAACACTCATAGTCCAAGAGGCAATCAAATAAATTGGAACAATATGATGTCTCAAAAACTAGGAAGCAATTTTGAGATGTTCAATAAGGCCTGTTATGTGTGAGGAAGCTTTGATCATTTGCAAGTTGATTACAATTAGTATCAAAAACAGTTTCAAAATCAAAGGATGGTAAAACCTATTTGGAATAATTCTCAAAGGTGAATCATCAAAACTTTGATAAAAAGACTCACCCCTGTGCTAAAAAGAACTTATTTCCAAGAGCAGTACTAATGAAGTCTAGCTTAGTATCAATTAATACTGCTAGACAAGTTAATGTTGCTCACTCAAAAACAACAGTGAATGCTGCTAGACTAATGTCATATCTTTCTAAAACAATACATTTAACTGTTAAGAGGCCCATTCAAAAGAACACGGCATTTAAAAACAGTAATATTAATCAAAAGGTTAATACTGTTAGGGGTAAAAAATTTAATACTGCTAGGCCAAAAGCAGTAGTTAATGCTGTTAATGGAAATAATTTTGAAATGTTTGTTAAGAGTCCTTAGCCTGATGGTTTTGGAAACCAAAGCATAAAGTTTTTAGACCATGTTTCTAATACAACAGTGCATCAATCCACCTAAAAAAGTTTTGATTTATATGAAACACAAAGCAGATCGAATTCAGTGATGGCTTGGTGTCCCAAAAGAAACTGGATTTTCCTATCTAATGTGCAGGTAATCCACAAAAATTGATTTACAAGATCAAGGAGTAATTGATAGTGGAATGCTACAAGAGCATATATCAGGGAACTGTCCTTATCTTACAGACTATAAAGAGATAGAATAGATATATAGTTGCTTTTATTGGAGAACCCTAAAGGTGCGAAAAATCACAGGAAAAAGAGTACCATTAAAACTGAAATCTAGATTATGAAAATGTTGTATCTTGGAGAGAGTTAAATGGTTAATCCACTTTAGTGTCACACAAATGTGTGTTAAAAATAAATATTGTTCTTTTATAATGAACGACTGAATTTATTGTTCTAATCTCCAAACTGTTTAAGTTTAATTGATGAAAGTCAAGTTTACTTAGCGTTCCTAGAAAGAACCTATTGTAACACCACCCCAAATTGGAGGTCAGCAAGATGGCAAATAATGTGTATCCGGGAGCATACATTACAAGATCAATAGCACAAAGATATGAGAACGGACCTCAAAAAAGTCGTCTTAAAATAAGATAACATTGGATTTATTGAAAATGTTTTATACAAGCACAAGGCTTAATATTTCAAACATTTTGAAAATAAAGATTCTAGATCATAACAATCGTCCCGAAATATAATGACTCCAAATCTTTATGCATGACACCCAAAAGACTATCCCAATGTATCTTGTGCACCTCGTGCATCATTGACCTGAGAAAAACATGCTTAAAACGTCAACATAAAGTTGGTGAATTCATAGGTTTATGTAAATGAAATGTAGGACCGAAAAGATTACAAGTGTATGAAAATAGCACATATCAAAACTTCACAAATGTAAATACGTTTCCCTAAGCTCCTGAAACCGAACACGACATGTAGAATTCAATATAAAAATTGCCGGGTACAAAAATGTTTTTGCCCCGATTGATGAATTTTCTTAACCCGCAACATCGGAATCCGACATGGTATACATCTGTTGGTTCACTCCGTGACTCCAGTGAGAGCTACTCACCCGGATGGGGATGTCAACCCTAATAGATCTATTTATAACATTCGCGCTCACATAAAGTAATGGACCAGTTTCATGATAATTAGGCCACAAAGAGTTATCAGCTACTTTAGGGCAAACACGTAACATGATAAAATTTACACTTACGTCCAAATTTGATCAAAACAACGCCATGTTTCTCACCCTAAAAGTTTGTAAATCATTGATATATTTAAAACATGGGGCTATGAACACCCCAAATATCACATTAATAAATGATAAAGCGTATAAGCAAGAAGTAGAGCAACAAAAAACGATGCAAAAGGCTTTATCCGCAACCTATGAATAAATAATACATATTCACTAGACGGAAAAACAATAATATAAATACTTGCAAATCTTGTCCCTAGTGTGTGCTTGATCTTTATTTAAAACAATGATAATTGAAAATAGTTTCCTGATTAAAAATGATCAACTTTATCGGGTCAACGTGGTCAAACCATAAGTATATAATTTACGACTTCAGACTTTTAAGAAACTAGGTCGTACATACTTTAAATTTTATAGTTTAGGCCACCCTTGGTGTAACACCCCCAAATGGTCGCCAGCGAATAAGAATCCGGTGCGTGTTTTAATCTCAATCCAATAACACAAGATGTATCGAAGAACGACCAAAAAAGTCGCGTATTTAAAAACTGATACATTTGGATTTAACAAAGAATTGTTACAAAAGCATAAGCAGAAAGCTTCACTTTGTCCACATGTTCAAAGAGTACAAAGATATCCTAGCCCATACAGTTTCAAAATGTGAATCTACAAAAAACCTTAATGCATGTATCCCAATCTAAACCACCAAAGAATCCCCTTGTACCATCTGCTGTACTGTCCCCAGAAAAACATTGCTTAAAAAACGTCACAGATAATGTTGGTGAATTCATAGGTTTGATATAATTATATCTTGTAGGACCACAATGATTTCCCAAGTTTATGGAATAAATCAACAGATGCAGACACATATAAATGAAATTACGTTGCCCTACAGCTCATGCCACTGAAGCTATTACATGTATGGCAATCCAAATTAAAGGCCTACATTGCCGTGGTATGTTCTAAGACCCGTCAACATCCTATATTCGACATGGTATAAGAAAACGTTCGTTTGTCCAGTGATAACTAGAATCACCAAATGGGTTTGACAAACCCAATAGATCTATAATAACTTCGCGCTCACCAATCCCGCAATTGCCATTCAAGATAATTGGTCTCATGTATGGGTTATCGCTACCTTAGGTAACATTTAATCATAACGATTAAACATAAACCACATGTGTCCAAATTTTAAAGCATATGCATGTTTTTCACCCAAAACTGTTGGATAAAACAAAAACATGTAAAACGTAGGCCTATGAAACTCACTAGAGTGAGTAATTCCAGAGTATATCACAAATAACGCGTTCACGCGAATCGATCAAATGCAACATAATTAAAGTAGTCGTATAAGCACTAATTACTTTAATACCCTACCAGCAATATGTTCTATATAACCCACCCCCCCTATAGCTTAATCAGCCATCTAAATGTTTTGAGTGAAAACAAGTTTTATAAAATAAAAAACTTTATAAACAAACTCGTTGGTAAAAACGACAGTAACTTTCACGTTTCTAACCGTTTTTTGCGTTTCTTATGCCCATCTTTTCGTAATAAACGGTGATTATCGATATTTGACATTTTTATAATAATGATCCCCTGATGAAACACAGATTAATTATTCCTGTTACACTATACATTAGTTTTTTTTAAATCGTATTGTGTTTCGTGGAAACCTGTAAACGTCGTATTTTATTTCGTTAAGCTACGTTTTTAAAACGATTCTTTCGATCACTATCACGTAATTGGAAAGTTTCTATAATATTATGAGTTACAAAAATAAAACTTTCTGACATGAAATATTATTTTATATTGTAAATAGTATATAAAATTATTTTTTATAAACTTTTATTACCGAAAACCCGCGAAATTCATAACCTTCTATTCTCTTCATCGTTATAAAATCGATAAATTGGCGATTCTTATCATTTTGAAATCAAAAAATGTGTTTTAGGTAATAAAAATGATCAAACTTGCTGTTTGATATCAATTTTATAAAAGTATGATTTTATAAACTTCCGTTAAATTAAGCGTATAACTCGTAATTAAACAGTAACTTATTCGTTATAAATAATCCGTTGACAAGTTTCTTCCTTTTCGAATCCGTCGTGAAATGTATTATCTTGAAAAAAATATATTATAAGTAATACATATACACGATTTGGACAGAAATTTTTTTCATGAACTTTGATAAGTCCATATTAACCCTTTTTCCATTATTTATACTACTTTTGTATTTCCACCACAAGTCTTAACACTTTAATATCTGTATGTATATATATATATAAATCTATATATATTTATAAAAGAATATATAAATAATAGATAATTAAGTCCATAGTCCAATCAATGTCCTTTTTTGTCCAACTACCAAATTCTTAATAATACTAAGTAGTTCATAACTTTTATATAATAAGATCCTTTTACCATAAGTTCATATGTAGCCCCATTTTTCCTATAAACCATAAGTTACATGTTTTCTTTATCAATGATATAACCCTCTCATTTTTAATGATCTTATAACCTCATATAAGTCCATAATTAACATTAACTTTTGTCTTATGTATTTCTTTAACTTGAAACATATTATGAAACCATAAAAACTCTAATTAACCCACAATTATTTTTACACCAAAACAACTTAATACAATATTTCCTCATCCTTTTTAGTATGATATAAGTAATAACACCACATGTATATAAGTATACAAAATGACAATTACAAATGAAAACTTCAATTATCAGAATAAAAACTTAAAGTGGTGATTCAACAAAAAATAGAAGATAAAAACGCATATCAATGAAAATTTACAAGATATAAAGGAGTTCCCTATAACCTTAGGATGTGTGAAGATGATGATAAACAAATGCTAAACCCTTGTTTAGCCCTAGAATCCAAGCTTGCACTTAAGAAAACCCTTATTTTCTTAAATAAACCCTAGCTTCCTTTACCTATGATAATCACTTTTGAATATGTTAACAATGTTTGGAAATACCTTAGAATATCTTAGGATGGATGTATATAAGTGTGTATGGGTTGTAGAAAAATTGCTATGGATTTGGTTGGGACTTGGTTTCAAGCCGTGGGCTTGTATGAGACCAAGAGAGGGTTTTTGTTTGATTTTTTATAAGTTTATAAGAGTTGGTGTGATGTATCTCAATGCATGCAAGTATAATAGATATAAGATTAGTCCAATAGACATAAAAGAAGGGTCTTAGGGGTTCCTTGTCAAGGTCTATGTCAAATAGTTGAAGAAATTTTAATACATGTTCCTAATAAGTTGAGGTTATCCCATGAAACTAAGAATGTGTTCCTTTAAATGATTTTTCTTGTATAACTTTGGTCCTATAACCGCCTAAAGAGTTAGTACAATAAATATTTATGTAATGTTTATGTTATTGGGCGTATAATGTAGGTATTGTTGAAGCGTAGAAAAGTTTTGGTGGTTTCAGGGAGTGCCTAAAACGCAATTATCGCGAAACGATTAGCACTTTACGTATGCCTGATAAAATAAAATGAACAAGTTAATAATTATCTCACAAATAATTAACTTAACCCATGCTTGATGTAAAACATTTAATTGTTTGATGCAGTTTAAATAATGAACTCTAATTTTAACCTTACTCATTTAACTTAATTCATGAAAACACAAGCAAACGCTACAAACACTAAAGAATAAGATAGTGAGATTTATCGACGTCATCTATGACTTTTGAAAACACCAGAGTGTTATACTATGGTTTGTCTCTGAAGATGTTAAATAAATTAGATGAACATTGACGTTTATTCCCCTCTTGAATTAAACTTAAACTTACCTTAAGATTTTAACATAAGGTGTCGTATAGTTTACAATTAAATTGAGTCTTCGTTCTTGACGTTATTAAAAGTAAAAGTACATTAAATCTCTGCTGAGTAGTCTACAAACTTCATTGAATAAAGATTCAGCTGGAACAACGTCGTTTGAGTATTTAAAAATGAGGCTAAATATGAGCAAGTCGCACGGCAGTTTTATACTTAGAAATATTTAAGTTATTTCCACTTATAATGTTTGCGTGGTCAGGGTTTTGAAATCAATTTGCGGTTTGAGTAAGACATAAACACATTTGTAAACTAGGCTGGCTAGTCTATATCGACCTTTTATTAGTTTTTATGAGTTGAGTTCGATTAAGAGGGTCAAGAAATAGTACAAATAAGGGTGTTCGAAAAAACCCGTGGTCGGCAGTATTAACTGCGTGCCAATAGTATTAACTCTTGGCAGTTAGTAAAAACATTGTGACCTTTATTGCGATCGCTACTCTTACCATATTTTGGATGATGTCTAATTTCTATATGAAAGCTTACTATGCAGACTGTAAAAGCCCCCCCATATCCCTTCCTAAATTATAAGTTTAAATGGGTTTCGAGGGTAGGCTAATAAATGGGCGTGTAAGCGTTATGTTTTCTATTAAGCGTACGCTGATGTTTGAAACAATGTTTGGCCTCCACTTGTGACTTTGATACAAGTCGAACATTAATAATTTTTATGGCAAAACGCAGGTCATATGTCCTACTTTTGATAATAATTAATTCGTTCTTATATGCTTTGTGTCTAGGGGTCGGGTAATGCACACCAAAAACTACATGCATGAGTTGAGTTTACTATAATATAACGTAACGTATTCATTTTGTTTCTAGCCAAGTAGTGAGCCCTAGCCACAACGTAGAGTAATGCTAACCTAATACACTCGCAATTATGGTCCAAGTTTTCATTAGAACTTCTTACAATTTTATAGGGCTTTACTTGTTTAAGATTTCGAACTACATCAGAAGGTAGCAAAAAGGTTTTTTTATCTTTAACAATTTGAGAAGCAAATAACTATAAAAACACAAACATTGAATAAATCGGTAATTAACTAAGAGTATATGCTCACAGAAATGCGAGTTGTCATGCGTGCAAGACATGACCAAATCGGAAAATCCTAATGCTTGAAAACTGCGTGACCCCAAACCAAAAGAAACCTATACTTTGGCCCTATACCAACTCGATACACCTCTTCTTGTTTGCTAAGACATGTAAACTAAACAGGAAACATCCCAAGTGTCGATTAAGGTTTAGGGTTTAGTCTAGGGTTTTTAGGGAATAATTGTAGGTGCAAAGGCTTTGTGTGTTGAAGTGTGGTCAAAAGCCAGAAATAAGAGAACAAGGAGACAATTGTTGAGAAAGTATGATTATGAGCCTGGTAGATTGTTATCTTTGTGTTTTTCTCTGAGTTTAAAAATAAGCAGGTAAGGTATTCTTATACCTCACATAGAGAGCATGTATAGTTTTTCATTCAAGAGTCACGTTTTTATGTTAGTCCATACATGGCAAAGCATCTTGTTACAGGGAATTAAAGGTGACTACTGTTTGAGAGTTGTATGAATTCAAGATGTTGGGAGTATAAACCAGGAAAAAGGAAGATTTATATCGCATGATTTGAGGGTTTACAAGGAAAAAGGGGTGTGGGTTTTTATCTGATGGGTTGGGGAGGGTAAAGGGGCTTTTAACCGAAGGTTTTAAAGTAAAGAGGTTATTTTAGGATGAGTTTATGTTATCATTTCTTTGTTCTATTCGGCTGGGGTTCTTAAACCATGGGTGTACAAATTTATTTACTACATTGTAAATTATATGGACTCTATCCTAGTCTTTTTAGTTCTCTAGTGTATAAGGATTAAAGTTTTTGGTGTAATTTATTTGAATGTCTTTTATTTTCGATAGGATAGAATGAATGTTATTTTTGCCACTTTTCTTGTTGCATATGAAAATTAAATAGCGAGTATGGTGGACTTATGTAAAGCCTAGATGAGTGTATTTGACGTTTTCTAGCAAACGTTGAAATTTGGAGCTCACGCAAATTAACTAATGCGATTTAAATAGCTAACTACACGAATTAAGATAAAGTCTAAAATGAAATAGTGAAAGAAATTTAAATTGACAAAAGTACGGAGTCGTAATATGACCTAAAAACACGAGGTATTATAGTCTCCCCCGGTTAGATGAGCCTTGTCCTCAAGGCTTAAGACGTTGTAGTGGATGAAAATGCCCGATTTATGAAGAGATATGGGTATTTCTTTTTGAATGAATCTTCACGTTCCCATGTGAACTCAGGACCTCTCCTAGAGTTCCAGCGAACCTTAACGAGTGGTATACGGCTTCTCTTTAATCGTTTGATCTCCCGTTCCATAATTTCAATGGGCTCTTCCACAAATTAGAGTTTATCATCAATATGTAGTCCTTCTAACGGAACAACTAATGGTTCGTCGGAATAACATTTCTTCAAGTTGGACACATAAAATGTATTGTGAACCCTGCTCAATTCTTGAGGGAGTTTAAGCTTATATGCAACAAATCTAATCTTTTCCAACACTTTGAAAGGTCCAACATATCTAGGGTTTAACTTCCCCCATTTGCCAAAACGTATGACTCCTTTCCAAGGTGAAACCTTGAGGCAGTAAGCTCTATCCCCAACTTGACTCCCATCCGCTTATGCTTTAAGTCGGCTAAACTCTTTGTCGGTCCGGAGCAGCTTAAATAAAAATCCTTGCTTTATCTGGATGATTTTCTCGGTTGTTTCTTGAATTAAATCTGGACCGGTGAGTTGAGCTTCTCCGACCTCTGCCCAACAAACAGGTGAAACAACAACTTCCGACGTGAACAGTGCATCAAACCGTGCTATGCTTATGCTAGCGTGATAACTGTTGTTGTATGAAAACTCGACTAATGGAAAATGCTTAATCCAACCATTTCCAAAGTCGATCACACAAGCACGTAGCATATCCTCAAGAGTTTGGATGGTTCTTTCGCTTTGTCCATCAGTTTCTGGATGGTATGCAGTACTTATATCCAAACTAGTACCCAAAGCCTTCTAAAGTGATCTCCAAAAATGTGATGCGAACCTAGGGTCACGGTCACAGATGATTAAGACATGTATCCCATGCCTCGCAACTACCTCCTTTATGTACAACCTTGCTAGTTTCTCCATAGAGTTGGTTTCTCTCATTGGCGTAAATATTGCATATTTAGTGAGTCGGTCTACAATCACCCAAATAGTGTCATGACCTTGCGATGACTTAGAAAGCTTGGTGACAAAATCCATGGTGATATTGTCCCACTTCCATTCAGGTATCTTGGGTTGTACCAACAATCCCAATGGTCTTTGATGTTCAGCTTTAACCTTGGCACACGTCAAACATTTGCTAATATAGGTGGCGATGTCGGCCTTCGTATTGGGCCACCAATATAGCTTTTTCATGTCTTAATACATTTTGTCCAAACCTGGATGGACAGAGTATTTTGATTTGTGGGACTCGTGCATGATTACGGTCCTTAAGTCGTCATAACATGGCAACCTACTCCTACCATTTAAGCATAGGGTTCCGTTCTCACGGGGTTCCAACCTCTCCTTTGGTAGATCCTTCCTGATCATACCTCCTACGTCTTCGTTCTTTAGATTTTCTAGTTTCTGTACCTTGGTCTGAGCATTCAATTTGTTTGGGAAGATCCAAGCCAATAGTCATAACTAAGGCTCGCACTCTTAATGGTTTACTTTGCTTTTTCCTGCTCAAAGTATCAGCTACAACATTTGCTTTCCTCGGGTGATAACGAATCTCACAATCGTAATCACTAAGCAACTCTAACCAACGACGTTGCCTCATATTCAACTCCTTTTGGTCAAGTATGTGTTGTAAGCTCTTATGATCCGTGAACACCGTACATTTGGTTCCGTACAAGTAGTGTCTCTAAATTTTTAGAGCAAACACCACTGCACCAAGTTCCAAATCATGAGTAGTATAATTTTTCTCATGGATCTTCAACTGACGTGATGCATAAGCAATCACCTTCTCGTTTTGCATCAATACCGCACCCAATCCTTTATGTGACGCATCGCAATAAACAATGAAGTTCTCAGCTCCTTGAGGGAGAGCTAAGATAGGTGCGCTACACAACTTAGTTTTCAATGTCTGAAAAGCTGCTTCCTGTTTGTCACCCCATTCGAAGGTGACTTTCTTTTGGGTAAGTTTTGTCATTGGCTTAGCAATCTTTGAGAACCCTTCTATGAATCTCCGATAATAACCGGCAAGACCTAAAAATTGACGAATCTCCGTTGGTGTTTTAGGAGACGCCCAATCTTTAATAGATTCGATCTTGGCAGGATCCACGTGAATGCCTTGACAGTCAATCACGTGACCGAGAAATTGTACTTTAGGAATCCAAAATTCACATTTTGAAAACTTAGCATATAACTCCTCCTTCTTAAGCAGTTCTAGAATTGCCTTAAGGTGTTCTTCATGTTCTTCCTTGTTCTTTGAATAAATGAGTATATCGTCGATAAAGACAATTACAAACTTATCCAAGTATGGTTTGCACACTCGGTTCATGAGGTCCATGAATACCGCAGGTGCATTTGTCAAACCAAATGGCATCACTTGGAATTCGTAATGACCATACCGAGTCCTAAATGCCGTCTTTGGAATATCTTGTTCACGTACTCGGAGTTGATGATAACCCGACCTCAAGTCTATCTTCGAATAAACACTGGATCCTTGTAGTTGATCAAACAAATCATCAATCCTTGGGAGAGGATAACGATTCTTCACCGTCAGTTTATTCAATTCCCGGTAGTCGATGCACATCCGGAATGATCCGTCCTTCTTTTTGACAAACAAGACCGGAGCTCCCCAAGGTGAGGAACTGGGTCTTATAAAGCCCTTGTCGGATAGTTCTTGCAGTTGCTCCGACAATTCTTTCATTTCGGAAAGAGCCAATCGATACGGTGCTTGTGCTACAGGTGTAGCACCAGGCATCAAATCAATTTGGAATTCCACTTGTCGAGTCGGTGGAAGAGCCGGCAATTCTTCAGGAAATACCTTAGGAAAATCTTGAACGATTGGTACATCCTCAAGTCGCTTCTCTCCCGACTTGTCTTCAGTCTCCTTTGCTGTAATATTGGCTAAAAATACATGGTGTCCTTTCAACAAGTGTTTATGAGTTTTAGTGCATGAAATGATGTTCAGACAAGTCCTGTTTCTCTGGTTGCTCCCATCACCATGGACAACTAAGGTTTCATTTCCCCAGGGAATATGAACGATCTTTTCGGCACAGTCAATGACAGCATGGTACTTTGCCAACCAATCAATTCCAACTATGACGTCAAAACTACCAAGTTTTACGGGTATTAAGTTAATGTTGAAGGGATGATTTAAGAGGTTTAATGTACAACCCCGAATGATAGTGTTTATCCTAATTATTTTCCATTCGGCTAGTTCAACATCATAATAATGGTCTAGTGTAGTGGGTGTGATATCAATTAAGGAGCTAAATGTAGTGGATACAAAACTCCTATTGGCACCAGTATCAAATAGAATAGAAGCATAGCGGTCGTTTAGAAGGAACGTACCCGTAACAACGTTAGATTCCGGGTTTGTTCCCACATTGCCCACCATATAAACCTTGGCTGGTGCATTGTCGTTCCTACGTTGATTACCACGGTTTCCATTCTTTAACTTAGGGCAGTCCCTTTTGATGTGCCCCTGAACACCACTCTCATAGAAAGTAACTGTATTTTGAGTTGCTCTAGAGTTCCCACAATTGTTGTTATTATTGTTTGGGCCGGAACTCCTGCAGTCATGAGCCAAATGGCCGATCCTCTTACATTTGTTACATCTGGGAGCACAGCCCTTTGT
>BQNB010062334.1:21067-36118 GCA_026074375.1 Tanacetum coccineum | reverse complement strand
ATAGTGGCAGGTGTTAGGGGATACTTCTTTTCCACCAACATATAGACTTGCAAATTTGAGAATCTCACAAAGTGTACTCCACATGAGTCAAATAACTTCCATATCATCACTTTGCCTTCCCTTAGTTCTCTCCAAACTGCATCTTCCACATGAGGTTCAAACATAACTTTAAGATCACCCCATAACACTCTTTAATACCCTTCCAGTGGCCTTGTTTCTCCATGCTTTGCTTTTACCAACCTCCAAAGGGTTTCTAAGTCTTCTCTATCAAAGCTCTTAAGCAACTGACTAAACACTTTATATAACTTGAAACTCCCATCAGCCCTTGTGATCTTGTAATAACTGGTCTTCTCTTCTTTATGAATTTTGTAATCAACAATGACTGGGGGTTTTGTGGCCAAAGGAATAGCATCCACAGCTACTTCCTCTTCATCAGGAGTAATTTCCACTAACATTTAAAGTTTGGCTGTCTCTTTATCATCATCAGTCTTTTGCTTCTTGGAAGACTTTTGTCTTAGCTCACTACCTGCTCTTTTTGAGCTACCTTCCACCTCTTCAGCATCCATATCTATAAATGTATTCACTCTCTTCATGGCTTGGTCAAACAACTTTAGAATTTCATCAAAACTTTTATTCTTCAACTGATTTGACTTCTATCCAGCCATATTCTTCAGATATGTAGACATAGTTTTCCTCTTCTGTGCCTTGGTTGGAGGTTTGCTCCTGTGCTCCTTTGCTCTTTTCGCTGCAAAGTGCTTCTTCCTTACTTCCAAGAGTTGAATAAATAATTTAGCTTTCTCTACTTCTATCAACTTTTCTTGTTCATGTTTGCAAAAACCTTTTTAGTATGAACTGGTGTAGTAAATTTTCTCTTATGAGATGGCACCTTTTCAATTAGTCTATTCAAAAAGATTTGGAAAAACCTTGGATACATTAAAAACTTATTTGAACTATCCAAGTTTCTCAACATACCATCAAAAATCAGTTTGGAAAACTTAAACTTTTGATTTATAGCCAAACATATAACTGCAGATGCAATATTAGTACCAAATTCATTCCAAGCAGTTGATTTTGAACTTAAACATTGTAAGATGGTATGTATAAGATACTTCCATTGAGGGAAAAAATAAGATTTATAAAAAGTAAGTTTATCAGAAAGCTTTTCATATCCCATCAATTGAAGGTTTTCAAAAATTTCAGTATTTGTTAGTCAATCTATACCATCATCATCTGCTAATTGGAGATCACTCCTAACAGATGATTACGTGATGATGATTGTCTTGCCATCCACTTTGGAATGTATTTGAGTTTCTCTATTGACTGTTTTAGTCTTAACAGTAGACTAAAACTGCTCAATGCATGAAACATAGATAGTAGGGTTGATAGTTAAAGCATACCTGATGGGATGCGCATTAAGAAAATCTACTGTCTGAGCAAAATCATCATCCTCTGTCAATTTCTCCAAGTAAGCAACCATGTTGTAAGATTCACTAAATTTCAGACCCGCCATTGATAATAATTGATGAAGTCGGTGATGAAGTCAAATTAGGGTTAGTGAATTTTGAGAGCGTGTTAGTGTTTGAGAGTGATTACTGTGTGTTCGAAAATAGTTATATAGAGATCTAAGCAAACCTAATTGTGAAGTAATCATTTTATAGACACAAAATACCCTCAGCAGTTGTAACTTCAACAGTAACCTAGCAGCATAAACTTGGCCTAGCAGCACTAACTTTTTGCCTAGCAGCATTAAGTTCAGTTACCAGTACTAACTCCAATTTCATCCCTAACAGCTGTTGCATTCCATTCCAACCATCCTTTGTGTATAATCCACTGCATATTAACACAATTAACCTTCCCTCAATCAATACTTCAGAGGTTAAGCATTCCAATACTGGCAATCAAATATTGAAATCTGCTAACATCAAATGCTTTTGTGAGCAAATCTACAACATTCTGGTCTGTGTGAATCTTGATCATCTGAATAAGCTTCTTCTCATTGGAATCTCTGATAAAGTGATGTCTAATCTCAATGTGCTTTGTCTTTGAGTGAAAAAACGAGTTCTTAACTATGCATATTATGCTCTCATTATCAATATAGATCTTTGTATGCATAAAGTTATACCCATAATCAAGCATTTGATTTTGTATCCAAAGCACTTGGCTACAACAATTTGAAGTAGCTATATACTCAGCCTCTGTTATGGAATTAGCAACCACAGTCTGCTTCTTTCATTGCCATGAGATCAATCTGCACCATAGGAATTGACAACCTCCTGTTGTGGATTTCATATCTAAGCTTGCTCCTGCATTAACACTATTAGTATATGCCACCAAATCAAAAGGTGAATCCTTAGGATACCAAAGGCCCAATTTAGGTTAACCTTTAAGATATCTAAAAATTCTTTTCACAGCATGAAGATGTGAAACTTTAGGGCTGACTTGGAATCTGGCACAAGCACATACAACAAACATTATATCTGGTCTTGAAGAAGTAAGATACATCAATGAGCCAATCATTGATCTATACATGTGTTCATCTATATCTTCTCCATCTGCATCTTTGAGCAAAGGCTTGTGTGTTTCCATAGGTGTGCTTGCTGTCTTTACATCACTAAAGCCAAATTTCTTCAATATCTCAGTCACGTACTTGTCTTGGCTTATAAAAATTCCATCTTCTTTCTGCTTCACTTGCAGTCCTAAGAAAAATGTGAGCTCTCCCATATAACTCATCTGGAACTTCTTATGCATCATCATCTCAAACTCAGTACACATCTCCTTCCTTGTAGACCCAAAAATTATATCATCAACATATACTTGAACTAACAGAATATCACTTTTGATAAACAAAGTCTTGTCTATCTGACCTCTCTGAAATCCATTGCCCAACAAATAAGTGGACAAGGTTTCATACCAAGCTCTGGGAGCTTGATGCAGCCCATAAAGAGCCTTTTCTACTTTGTAAACTCTGTCAGGGAAGTCTGGGTCTTCAACACCAGGGGGTTGACAAACATAGACCTCCTCTTCAATCTTTCCATACAGAAAAGCACTCTTTACATCCATCTGGTACACCATAAAGTCTCTGTATGAGGCATAGGCTAAAAATAACCTAATTGCTTCAATTCTGGCAACTGGAGCAAAAACCTCATGTTGAGAATTATAGATTTGATGAGACAAAAGAACAAAAGAATGAAACAAGAGGGACTAATTTGACATTATGGAATTCTATAAAAGGGAGGATTCTACAAAATATGCTAAAGAAGGAAACAAGATCAAGATTAATGTTGAAGATAAAGATTAGTCAAACATTATTAATGTTGAAGATTAATGATGATTTATTAGTTTCCTAATACATTAATTATTCCTTTGTAAGTCTTATGGACTCTATTATATGAAGAGATCCATAGACATAGTTTTAGATATCCAAAAAAGTATGTGTGTGTGCACAGAAAAGATGTAGACGTCTAGTAGAATCTGGTGTAGCCTCAAGGTCGAATTGACCCTGTTACTAGTTAGAGTAATTGTTCTATTCTGATCAAATAGAATTTGAGGCATGGTGAATGTATGAATGATAAAACCTTGCTTAATAACATCATTGTTCTTTATATTCCGCTGCATGTTTATGATGTTATTTGTAAAATGATCCTAGATGGGCTTAAAAGATCTCCACAATTGGTATCAGAGCCTGGTGGCTCGTGATATCTGGGATCAACACGGTTTTAGAAAGAAAATTGTATCGAGTTTCTGATTTTTGGTGATATTAGGGTTGTCATCAAACTCTAATTCGGTAAGCAGTAAACTATACGATCTTCTTATTATTTGATGCTGTTAATGTTGCTTTGTTATGGTATAAGAAGATTCGCTGATCTTAAACAATAAACCAAAACCTTAAAAGTTTTAGTTAATACTGCTACAATTACGAAAAGGTTTTGAAAGATGTCAAGAAGGAACAACAGCAGGTGTTGTGATTATGATTCACAAAGATCTACAAGTAGTTACCACAACAGGAATTGACACGATTGAAGAAACAAAGAAGCAGCAGATACTAAAGCAAGACGTTAGGGTTTTAGGTTCTATCCTTTTTATTAGTGCTGCTGTTGAAAACAAGGAATTATGTTGCTTTGGTATTGATGGGATCAGTCCTTGAATAAGAAGAAAACGTAGCAACAGTTGTTGTAGATGTTTCATGGTACAGGTGATGAGTAGATTGTGGGCATGAGTTCTGGCAATGGAGGTTATAATGTATGGATTTGGTTTGCGAATTTTTGGGATCTGCTTTAAATGTGAAATTCCTAATATTTAGGGATAGTATTTTATTCCCATAAAACGTTGAGATAATGCTGCTGTTGGGTATGGAAAGTCAACTTGGTATTTTATTAGTGTTGCTCGTACAAGTTTAAGCTGTCAGGTTTGTTTCATGGTATTAAGATTAATGCTGCTCGCTATCAGTATATACTTAGTACTGCTCTTACATTTTAAATACTTATAGTGTACTTAATACTGCCAATGAAACTTAGTACTGTTCGTGAAGTTTCAACTGCTAGCGTTAAAAAGCAGTATTAAGTTAATACTACTAGGGCTTAAAGGACAGTTAATGCTGCTTGCTTTCTTACGATCTCGGACAACACACACAGATTTACTTTGGTTTAAATGTTCTTAAATGTTTAAAAGGCTTGTTTTTTAGGTTTATTGAAAGAATTGATTACGGAGTTTATTTGGTATCTCTTATTTGAGATTGAAGTGAGTTTTACGAAGGAGTTTACTTATTTTATCTTGAAATCAGGTCTGGGTGGTTGCATGATTTTAATGATAACTTGCTTGAACATTTACGGTTTATGGTTGGGACTTGGTTTATCTAGTTTCCAGCGGTCAAGGGGTGGTTGGTTGAGGACCTGGTTAACTATCACTTAAATGAGTTACGTTGTAGTGCTTAGTGTCACACGAAGATGTCGATGTGGATAAATTCAAGAGGTGATGTGTTTTTAGAGATTTGATCAGCACAAATTCTCTACACCGTTCTTTAATCTACAATAGTGCAAGCTTAAGTAATAAATTAGGGGGATTTTACTTCAGTTTCAAGTTTGGTATATCAAGTGTACTTCATCAGTAATCATTACAGAAAGCCTACAAAATTTGAAGATTCAAGAGATGGTTAATATATTGGTTTCAGAGGAAGCTTAATTGACAAAATGTTTAACCATCAGGATATCTACATGCACCACTCGAGAGGAAGGTTTTCGATACTACTGCTAAGTCATTATTACTACTGCTAGTTTAAGTTTCTACTGCTTAAATTCATTTTCTTATTATGCGTCAGGGAGGGTAATTTAAGTCATTGGAAGGCTGGATTGGTAGTGTGATATATGGTTTGTAGTTGTCAAGATCCAAGTTGCATATCTTCACAAGATCCCTATTGGATTATGACAAAAAGGGGAAGAAGATTACAGAGATTTGCAGCTTATTATGTGTGGTGGCATGGCAAGGTTACAAAGGAAATCTGAATTAAGGGGAAGTTTGTTTCATTCAGGGAGATCCATGATCTCAACTTCAGGGGAAGCTTTGATTTCATCAGGCTTTATGATGAAGTTCGTGCAAGAACATTGTTTGTTTTGTCATCATCAAATAGGGGAAGATTGTTGGGAATTATAGATTTGATGAGACAAAAGAACAAAAGAATGAAACAAGAGGGACTAATTTGACATTATGGAATTCTACAAAAGGGAGGATTCTACAAAATATGCTAAAGAAGGAAACAAGATCAAGATTAATGTTGAAGATAAAGATTAGTCAAACATTAATGTTGAAGATTAATGATGATTTATTAGTTTCCTAATTCAAACAGAAGACTAAAGTTAATGTTGATTAATTAGTTTCCTAATACTCAAAGATAAAGATTAGGAAAGTTTTAATTAGATTTAATTAGTTTCCTAATACATTAATTATTCCTTTGTAAGTCTTATGGACTATATTATATAAAGAGATCCATATATAGTTTTAGATATCCAGAAAAAGTGTGTGTGTGCACAGAAAAGATGTAGATGTCTAGTAGTTTCTGGTGTAGCTTCAAGGTCGAATTGACCATGTTACTAGTTAGATTAATTGTTCTATTATGATCAAATAGAATTTGTGGCGTGGTGAACGTATGATAATAAAACCTTGTTTGATAATATACTGTTCTTATTATTCCGCTGTGCATATTTATATTATCTGTAAAACATATCCTAGATGGGCTTAAAAGATCTCCACTCCTCATCATAATCAATTCCTTCCTCTTGTGTGTGACCCTGAGCAACCAACCTAGCCTTGTTCCTAATCACAATGCCTCTTTTATCTTTCTTGTTCCTGTACACCCATTTAGTACTAATGGCCCTTTTGCCATTAGGTAAATCCACCAAGGTCCAAACCTGTTGTAACTTGAATTGCAGAAGCTCCTCTTGCATAACTTCTATCCAGCTTGGATCTTTTAATGCTTGGATTACCTTCTTGGGTTCTGCTTGTGATAAGAAACATGCAAACAGACAATTCTTAAAGTCTTTATGGTTGATCCTCTGATGCACTGAACTAAACATTGCATGTTCAATCACACTCTTTGTCATCCTTCTGGTTTGAGGTGCTGAATGTATGTCTCCAATGATTTGTTCAACTGGATGATCCTTGTGAATTCTGGTAGTTGGAATAGGAATGACAGGGATATATGTATCCAAATTAGTCATGTTAGCCTCTGCAACAAAAACTACCTCATTCTCTGAAGAAGCAATATCTTCTAAATCAGGCATATTTAGATCATCATGATATTCAGCAACATTAATCCATGTTGAGCCATGAACATTGATAAATGTTGAACTAGCAACATTAACAGGTGTACTAACAGTATGAATACTGGTAGTGCTGTTAGTGTCAACATCTTTCTCTTGATCATCCCTTTGAGCCTCTTCAGTGATTGTTTTGTCATTATCATTCCCTGGATCTTTAGAATCCTTCTTTTCAGCATCGCCTAATGGTTTGAATCCATCATCAGGGGAACTCTTTGGTAGAGAAGAGAATAGTGAATCTGCAGTCCACAATGGTAGCAATATGTAATCTTTGCCAGGTACTGTCTCCACTCTAGTTTTACCTGCATCATTACTTGCTTTTGTACTTACATTACCATTAGATTGATTCCCTGCAACAATTGGATTATAGTTCATAGTTTTGGTTAGTGCATCAATATCAAACAACCAATTTGGTCCACTTCCTGCAATGTTAGGTGTATTCTCACTAAATTGAACATGCACGTTCTCTTCTACTATCCTGGTTCTACTGTTGAACACTCTAAATGATTTACTATTTAGAGAGTATCCAACAAAGAATCCTTCATCTGCCTTTCCATCAAACTTGCCTAGGTGATCTATGGTATTAAGGATTGTAACAGGACACCCAAATGGTCTCATGAAGCCTAAAGCTGGTTTCCTACCAAGAAAAAGTTCATAAGGGGGCTTGTTATGAGGCTTGATGACTAACACTCTATTCTGGACATAGCAAGCAGTATTAACTGCTTCAGTCCAAAAAGTTGTTGGCAATTTTGAACCAGCTAGCATAGTCCTAGCAGCCTCAATTAGTGTTCTATTTTTCCTCTTAGCTACTCCATTTTGTTGAGGAGTTCTAGCTACACTAAATTCCCTCTTAATACCCTTCATTTCACAAAACTCATTCATTACTCTATTCTTGAATTCAGTTCCATTGTCACATCTGATTACCTTAACCCTAAGGTCTATTAGATTTTCTATTCCTGATATGAAAGACTTAAGGATTTCACTAGTTTCATCCTTAGTGGCTAGAAAGAAAACCCAACTAAACCTGCTAAAGTCATCTGTGACAACTAGGCAATACATCTTTTTCATTAAGCTCTTTACAAATGTTGAGCCAAACAAATCCATGTGCAACAAATGTAAAGGTTTTGTTAGGAATTAGAGGCTTCTATAACTTAATACTGCTGGTTCAAGTTTGTACTACTGCTGAAGATTAGAGAAAATAGTCTAAGTCATTAGTACTATTAATGTAATAGTTAGTACTGCCAGTACAAAGTGTTAGTACTGTTAGTTTATTAGTACTGCTAGTTATATAGTTAGTACTGTTAGTATAAATAGTTAGTACTGCTAAATAGATATGCATGAGATATATTAGGAATAGATATGCATTAATTAGTATACGTGTTTTGTAAGCCCATTAGGGGTTCCTTGGTGTATAAAAGGAAACATACGACATAGATCTAGATATCAGTTTTCCATCAAGTTTTTCATAGTTTGCATAGCAATCATAGTTAGTATTCATAGCTATTGTGTAATTCAAATAGTATTAAATATATTGAAAGTTTAGTAAAGATCTTGTTTTACTGTTTCATTGTTCTTCTTGGTATTGCAAACTAGATTCCGCATAGTTTGTGATATTCTCAATCTTAGTTTCTACTATAGTTGTCTTGGATCTATCCAATACAACTAAGCTTTAACAAGCTAAGTAAGATCTGTCAAGAAGGGATTAACAAGTGGTATCAGAGCTTGTTGAGAAACTTTGGAAAAGAAGAACACTATATCTTCACAAGATCTCATTGTCAAAGAGAAGATGGAATCACAGTCAGAATCTACCCAAACAGTATATGCACTAAAACTTCCTATGCTCAATACAGGAAACTATGATCTATGAAGCATGAGAATGGAGCAATATCTCACTCACACTAATCATGCTCTATGGGAGGTTATTGTGAATGGTGATGCATCTACAACAATTTTATCAACTAGTGCTAGTGCTGAAGGTCCTATTCCTCCTAAAACTGCTGAACAAATCCTAGCAAGGAAAAATGAATTGAAAGCAAAAAGCACTATGTTGTTGGCCATTCCTGATGAGCATCTATTGAAGTTTCATGGAATCAAGGATGCAAAGACCTTATGGGAAGCAATCAAGACCAGGTTTGGAGGCAACAAAGAATCAAATAAAATGTAGAAGACCATTCTGAAGCAACAATATGAGAATTTTGTTGCATCAAAATCTAAAGGTTTGGATAAAACCTATGATAGGTTTCAAAAACTCATCAGCCAATTGGAAATTCATGGTGAAGTTATCTCTCAAGAAGATGCAAATCTAAAGTTGCTGAGAAGTCTACCACCAGCTTGGAACACTCATACCTTGATCATGCGAAACAAATATGATCTAGACACGTTGAGTATGGATGATTTGTACAACAATTTGAAGGTGTATGAAGCTGAGATTAAATGCCAATCAAGCTCAAGCTCAAATTCTCAGAATGTGGCTTTTGTATCTTTAGATAACACTAGCAGTACTAATGAAGCAGTTAATACTGCTCATGATGTTTCTGCTGCTAGTTCACAGGGACAAGTTGCTGCCTCAACCTATGCTGATGATGTCATGTTTTCCTTCTTTGCTAATCAATCAAATAGTCCATAGTTGGACAATGAAGATCTGAAGCAGATTGATACTGATGATCTTGAAGAGATGGATCTCAAATGGCAGGTGGCCATGCTTACCATGAGGGTTAAAAGATTCATAAAGAAGACAGGAAGGAATCTGAATTTCAATGGCAAAGAAACTATTGGCTTTGATAAGACAAAGGTTGAATGTTACAACTGCCACAGGAGAGGTCACTTTGCTAGAGAATGCAGGGCACCAAGGAATCAGGGGAATAGAAATAGAGATAATACAAGAAGAGTTGTACCAGTGGAGACTCCTGCTAATGCCTTGGTCATTACTGATGGGATGGGTTATGATTGGAGCTATCAAGCTGAAGAAGGACCTACAGACTTTGCTCTAATGGCCTATTCATCTTTAGGTTCATCCAGTTCATCAAGCTCAGATACTGAGGTACATACTTGCTCTAAAGAATGTTTGAAATCTTATCAAACTCTTCAAAAATAGTATGATCAACAGCGTGAAGTTCTTAATAAAGCTAATATAGAAATAATAGCTTATTAATTAGGATTAGAATCATTAGAAGCTAGAATAGTTTTTCATCAAAAGAATGAAGCTGTTTTTGAAAAAGACATTGCATTTTTGAAATATGATGTTAAGGTAAGAGATAATTCTATCACAGAGCTTAAAAATCAGTTAGAAGAGGCTTTAAAAGAAAAAGATGATTTGAAACTCAAATTAGAAAAGTTTGAAACATCATCTAAGAATCTAACTAAACTAATAAACAGTCAAATAAGTGTTAATAACAAGACTGGTGTTGGTTTTGACAGTCAAATGAATGAGAATGAATTGAATAATATTCATATGAATAAAAGTAAAGTATTTGAAAGTGCATCTGATAGTAGTGTGAATGAGAGTGAAAAGGATAATAATCAAGTAAATGATAGGTATAAAGCAGGTGAAGGGTACCATGCAGTTCCTCCTCCCTATACTGGGAACTTCATGCCCCCAAGACCTGACCTGTCTTTTGCTGGGTTAGATGATTCTGTCTTTAAATCTACAGTAAATGAAACTATTACTAGTGTACATGAATCTGAAACAAGTGCATCTAAGTCTAGTTAAGAGAGTATGGAAAAGCCTAAATCTGTTAGGTCTAGTGCTCTTATCATTGAAGATTAGGAGGCTGACAGTGATGATGACTGTGAGATTAGATCTTCAATTAAACAGAACAAACCTAGTTATGCTAAAATCAATTTTGTTAAATCAGATGAAAATACTAGGAAATCTGTTATTGAACAACACACAGATAGGCAAGCTAAAAACCTTAGGAAAAGTCAGAGTTCTAGGGTTGATAAAAGAAATTGGAATGAAATGATGACTCAGAAACTAGGGGATGGTTTTGAGTTTAAAAAGAAAGCTTGTTTTGTATGTAGAAGTCTCAACCATTTAATCAAGGACTGTAATTTTTATGAGAGTAAAATGGTAGGAAAATCTATGTTTAATAATGAGGGAAAGGCTACTGGTCAAAGGGAAGTTAGACCAGTATGGAACAATGCTCATAGGGTGAACCATCAGAATTTCTCTAATAACTTAACTCACCCACATCCTAGAAGAAATTTTGTTCCATCAGCAGTGATGACAAACTCAGGCAAAGTACCAGTTAATACTGCTAAGCAAAGCTTCCCAAGAGCAGCAATATCAACTAGTACTACCAGATATGTTAATACTGCTGCATCTAGACCAACTGTGAATGTTGCAAAACCAAGTTCAAATGTTTTTCATAAGTCACATTCACCAGTTAAGAGGACTTCTTATCAAAGAACATCACCTAAAAATAGTGATTTAAAAGAAAAAGTTAATACTGTTAAGGTAAACAATGTAACTACTGCTGGGACAAAAGCAGTAGTTAGTGCTGTTCAGGGACATAAGGCACATGCTATAAAGGCCTCTTTCGGAAACTTTATAACTAAAAGGACTAAAAGTTTTTCATTTATCAAAGTTATAACTCAAGGAATCTATTATGTCTCATTAAAGTCCAAGGTTACTGGCGTTAGAATAGAACTTCAAAGCGATGAAGGGACCAAAGTCGTAAAATGCAAACTCCAAGGGCCCTATTTGTCAATTTTGCAAACCGCTAGGGCCTTAAGTGAACATTTTGAAAATTATAACATCATGTTTAAAACCTTACAAACATAACTTTAATTAAACGCGTCTCGTGCATAACATTTTCCATATATGTATTAAAATGCTTAAACCGAATATATCACTATCACATACTAGGAGCTTCATATTAAGTGGAAGTTACATCTTGGTATTTAAACGTTCTGACTGAGTTGTTGGGTTTAACGATTTACAGTGCCCTAGCTCCTCCAAAGACGTTACTGAAGGACTTCTTAATTATGAGATGGCCCAACAGTGATACAATAATTTCCAAACTCTCAAAAAGTAATCTTCAATCAAACTCATAACTCTTAAAACTAAATTCTATAGTACAATCTTCCCATACTCAACAAATTTACTTCAGGGTTGCGTGACGTGGTTGTTTTACTATCATTTGCTATAGTCAACCTCCCCAGTTAAGATTGTTGTACCTTTGCCAAGATACCCGCGTGATTTCTAATGATGTGCAATTGGTTACTCGTAACTGGGTACACCAACGGGAAGTCCAGCCGAAATAGATCTATTCACACCATTTGCTTTTACTACGGAGAGTAATTAATGGTTCATGATTATAGGGACTTAAAGGCAAAGCAGTTACTTAGGTAATAGTAAATTGAAATAGCATACAGAAATAATTGCATTCATGTTTATAGCATGAATACAAGTGTTTTCTAAATGTATGCTATCCAGATATGTATGCTATCCAGATATATTATTGCCTAAGTAGCTTCCAGTGTCATTATTTCCATATCATGAATCATTAATTACTTGCATTGCGAGTGAACGCGAATATTGTGAATAGATCTATTGGGGGTGACGGCTCCCGTTGGTATACCCATGCTTGGGGTAGCCAAACGCACTATATTTGTCCTAATAGGTAACCTTGGCAAGTTATCTTTTCCACGGGGACATCTGTCCCTAACCAATATCACTACGGTGATTTCCCTGTTAATGTATTGATGTCATGAGCTTAGGTACAATAATAATGTTACCCTGATTTTCCATGAAAATTGTATTCGTTACAATTATTACCATTATAATGACTTGCATTCAACCATATGATAATATTCAACTGTTTTCCCATGATAATAATGTTCTCCATGATAATTATCCCAGTAATGCTAATATTTCCATATAATAACCTGTATTCAATTATTACATTTCAAACATATGAATTTCACTCAACCTTTGTGTTGACCCTTTTTAGCATGTTTATCTCAGGTAATTGAGCAAGTCGCGGTACAGAGTGGCATGGACTCGAAGATGGCTGAACTGTTATCATTCAAACATAATATTTTAGATTTTGGGACCTGCATTTTGTAAAAACTCTGATTATAATGAATGATAACTAAAATTTTCCAACAACGTCTCTTTTAAAGTTGTTTTCTATGATTATGATTGTTGTATCCATGAAGTAATACCCCAGATTAACTTTCGCTGCTATATTGTAAAAATGGGGTTTTAATCAACAGTTTGTGCCTATGGATTTGGAGCATGGAACTGAAAAGAAGAAGTCTCCTGAAAAGTCTCCTAAAAAGATGAAGTTTGCTGAAAAGGTGGAAGAAGAAGATGTGGCTACTCAAAAGGAAATGCAAGAAGTCTCTAAAAAAACTGGAGCAAAGAGAAAGACATTTATTCCTAGGAAAAGCACAAGGAAGAGACAAAAGATGGAGGAAGATGCTGAGAAGGAAGAACTCAAAGGATTTATGGATATAATACCAAGAGAAGAGGTTCCTATAGAGGTTGAATCTCTATTTACAAAGTTTCCAGTTGTGGATTGGAAGACGTGTGTTTTGACAGAGAACTTCATGTATTATCAAGTCTTCAGAGGGGATGGCAACTCCAAGAATTATAAGGTATTGAGTGAGATGTTGGAAGACTTTGACAGACAGGATGTAGAAGAATTGTACAGACTAGTCAAGGAAAAGTATAGTGCTTCAAGACCGGAAGGGTATGATTTGATGCTGTGGGGAGATTTATATACACTATTTGAGTCTGATGAAGAAGATGAGATTTAGGAAAATTAGCATGAGTACAATTTGATTAGCTGGAGATTATATGACTTTTGTGGTATTCATATTTTGTTGATGGAAAATGGATTAGCAATTCATATGTTGACAGAAGAAATATCCTTTAAGCCAAGAGATGTTGACAAAGATGTTGAGTAGAAAATTAGAGGTTGATCACGAGAGTTCACAGGCTTTTGAACTGATAAGGTTTATAAGATCTCAAGTGCAGAAGTAAAAGAAATGTTTGAAAGAATCATCAGCAAAGGAAGAAGACTAGAAGATTTAATTCAGAAGAAACTTGATGATTTGAAGGACAATCACAAGTTTAGGGGAGGATTGTTAGGAATAAATCTTCACAAGAGTTAATACTGCCAAGGTGTAACTGACAGTACTAATGGAGTTAGTACTGCCAGTACAAACTTAGTACTGCCAGTGTTAATTAATACTGCTAGTAGAAAAGAGTTAGTACTGCTGATGGTCAAAGCTGCTGAATTGAAGATAAGGATGCATGGAGATTATTACGGGATGGTTATATTTGAATTGTAACTGATCCTAAAAGATAGGCTGTTATCTTTGTAAAGGACTCCTTGTGTTCTATAAAAGGAGATCCTAAGTTTTAGAATAGATATATTTTTCAAGCGATAGAAATACTTAGAGAGAAAAATTGTAATAGCTTCAAGGTTTGTAACCCCAATACTACAAGAATACTCGTATTATTCTAATAATATTGAAGCAGTGTGTTCATTGTTCATTGTTTTTGTTTAGTTATCACTGTTCTATTCATAAACACCTCTAGAGTATCAAAGTGTAGATTCCGCATACACTTTGGTATACATACAAAGTCTCAACCATTGTTATTTTGGATTCATCCAAGGTAACAAACACTTTACTACGTAAAGAATCGATCAAGGCGTGGGATCAACAATATTTTTGCTTTATTTTTGTTTCAACTAGCTTATTAGGTCAAGTGTTGATTGTTCATAGCTTATTAAGGGTCATACATTAACTTATTTCATTTTTTTCTTAAAAACCAAAAAGAAAACTCAAATCCTACCGAGCCAATCAGCTGTTTTCAAAGAGCTTTTTCATTATTCAGTTGAATTTCAAAATATTTTTCAAAAGTAGTTTTAAGAAGCTTATTGGCTAAGCTTTCTAGAAATATAAGTCTTAAATTCATAAGGTTCCATTCTCTTAGTTGAAAATAAGCTCAAAAAGTGCTTGACAGTATGTTTGGCATGCAGTTTTAGATTAAAAGCTTATTTGGATTTTCAGCTTATGGCTATTAGTTTTTGCTCAAAGTTAGTTCATTCTAGCTTATCAGGTTAGTTAAAGGGTAGACTTAGCTTATTTCACTAGGCTTTAGCTTATTAGATGCTTAAGTTTTGAAAAAAGTCCAAAAAGAAGCCAAGCTGTTCTGTCTGCTTAAATAAGCTGTTTCTAGCTTAATTTTGATTTTGAAAAAAAAGTTGTTTTCACTAAAGTTGTT
>BQNB010062334.1:0-19214 GCA_026074375.1 Tanacetum coccineum | reverse complement strand
CAAAATAGCTTTGGCTAATGAATCTTGAGGATCATAAATGTTTATCATATAACAATCATTAACTGTAGTTCTCCATTTCCCTTTCACAATAATAAAAGCGTCATCACACCATATATCATCTTTATTAAAGGAATCTGAATCCCGCATAGAAATCAGGCCTCCCGATCTACCACGAGTCATACTACATGCAAAATCAAAAATATAATTACCCCAAATGGATTTAAGATGAAAGGTTTCAAGGCGCGTCATTTTGAAATCTTGAATACCGAGAAAATGAATGTTATGCTTGAAACATAAGTCTTTAATCCAAACACGTTTTTTCACCATTTCTTCGTACCACAACTATTAATGGATAGAATGTTCATTTGTCAGCTATATGCATGCCAATTCCATTGATCATTCTTTTGAGAGTTTTTTTACACCGTCTAACATCAAAACCTAAGGAATCTCCTATCTCAATAATTCTTGATAATTCTTCAATAAGAGAAACTCCTTTTATGTCTTTCTTTCGGTATCTAGCAAAAGAAGTAGAGCACTTACTAGATGATCTTTTCATATGTTCCAAACCTGGAGGCCGACTTAGGTCTGAGGAAACTCCAATTTCAGGAGATACTTTGTTGATGTCGTCTTCCTGATCAATGTTCTCTTTGCTGATAGGGTGTTGAATTTCGTTGCTTGCCAATTCGTTTATAGTTTCTTTCAAGTCATTCAAGTCGTTCAAATTGGCCAAATAATTTTCGTCTACAGAATCATCCACCTTTTCCATACCATTAACATCTATGTTGTCAGAGGAATCAAGTGTATCATCAACAATATTTATGTTCCAAGTTCCTAACTCATGTACATGAACATCATAATTCACCCCGTGTACTTCAACTAACACTTTTTCTAAAACAAAATTATGCGACTTAGTAGAAATACAAATCCTACCTGAGCTCATTTTTGTCGATTCCTCAGCTTCAAAAAACATGAATTTGCCAAACATATCTGATACTTTCTTGTATGCATTTGATCCCCAAGCACATAAAGGAATACCACGAATCTCAATCCATATCATACGTTCATCAACTTTAAAGGAAGGTGTAACAGTTTTGATGCAAGAATAAACACTCTTTAAGGACGCATTAGTTTGGAAGTTATCTGCAGATGAACTCGAAGGGAATTGAATCCATATCCAAAGGCCCCCAACATGATGAATTTTCAATTCCGTAAAACCTTTATTCCTACAGATCACATACATATTACTCATTTAATTCACGTCTTTTAGCTTCACCAATAACACCATAGATGGGTTTTCAACATTAATGAGGTCTTGATCATCGAGGATTAAAGCTCGGGTATTAGCATTTGTTGAAGAGGTATTCGCAGTAGGTTTAGTAGTACCATTTGTTACAAAAGTAAACGAAGGGAGACAGGGAACTTGTCTTTGTTCTTAAGAGGGATGTTATTAGGGTAACTACTAGAGTTAGGTTTAGGGTTTTTGTCTTTTGTTGTGATGTTGTGGTTGAATTGGAATCCATTAGCAAAGTTTCTTTGAGAACGAGCAACTGATATATATAAAGGATAGCTACCAATCCAAATATACAACAACGATTTAACAAATTTAGTCTCATCTTTAATTTCTAAGAAATGAATGAAACCGAAACGTTTACCTCCTTTTGATAATTTGTTTGCGATGAAAGTATCGACCAATCATCCGTGAGATGCACAGATCTTCCACAAGCCTTTTGCATCTAACGAGTTAGGTATATTAGATACGTAAAAGGATGGCGTTAGTTTTTCCACCTCTTTATGAAACGGGTAATTGATTTGTTTTTCCACAGTTTTCTTGTTGTAACGAAATATCCATGTCCACCCGCTTGAATCAGTGATGTTTTTAGGTTTAACCATGATTGAACACCCCCCGATTAGATTCAGGTGAAGGTCAGAGATCCAAAAAGAAGGAGTCGCCAAGGGTTTTAGGGTTTAGACTTTTGAAGGGTTTTGACTGTTTCAATTGATCATTAGCAGAACATTGTTGCTGTTGGCGATGATGGTGATATAGCGAGATGAAGGGTTTTAGGGTTTCGAAGATCGTGCCACTATAGTACCAATCAACTTAATAAAGAAAAGTAGCGAAAGACAATTGATCATCCATCCATCAACGAATGATTTCGAATACGATACGATATAATATCAACTCATGGTACATTTTTGATTTTGGAGTTTGAAGGGTTTCTTTAGGAATTTTACCTTAGAAGAATGGATTTAATGTTGGTGGTCTTGACCACTGTCTCGTTATCGCCGCATCAAAATATACTCCACCATCTTCTAACCACATTTACCCCGTCCACTGGTAGTTGCGTTTTTCGTAAGTTTATATTATGCGGAAATAATATAAACCTTAGCTATGATGTATTTTATTGCTTGCGGCTATTAGAATAGTGATGCTTAGACATAGATTGATTATGCAATATGTTATTTTGCCATAGACTAAATGATTTTGATTACGGCTAAGAATGTAAAACACTTGTCGGAGAAGTGTTAAGTGCGAATATATATTATTATGTGACGTAAGGTCTATGGTAGTTATAATATGTCTAAGTAAAGCGTAAATGTGTCGAATAGAATGATTTCTAGAATATTATGAGTTAAGTGAAATGCATGTGAATGCATTTTTTAAGTAAGGCATAACTAGATTTTTCCATGACATAAGTGTTATCAGTTGAGATGAATGAATGGGATTTTGATTACAAAGTATGACCAATATAGTGTCTACTAGAATTCATGTTCAATGTTGGATGAAGATATGTCATTATGTGATGATTTAAGATAAATGAATAATATATAGAAATGCATGATTTTATTTGAAGGCGAACATGGTAATGGAAGGAATGATCAAGGGTGTGTAAATGGGTTATATAAACCATTATTGTGTATTGCTTTTAGGAAATAATATGTGTTTGACTAGGAAAGCAAGCAAAGAAGAGGATGGCGACCTGATGGTAATATTAGATTGATTCAAGGTAAGTAACCATGGCTATAATATGTTCTGATATTGAATGATCACTTGTGTTATGTATATTTGATGTGTTAAGTGTTTAAGATGTATGAATTAAGAGGCTTGGATAAGAAGTTTAGAACTAGACTAGTTAGGTTGACTAACTAAGGTGAGTTATTGTTTTGGTCTTGGAACTAATCATAATATGATATGGATTATCTTGATTTATGAGGTGTGGACATGTTTAAGGTAATCAAGAGTGCGTTGTATTCAAGTAAGTATGTGAATAATTAAGTTGATTAGTATTCAATGTATGTGTAATGCTTTTGATTATAATATACTTGACAACTTATTATTGCGGGTTACTTACTAAGCGTTTTTCTTACGGTTTAGTTGTTTAACCATTTTTGTAGGTTCATTTGTGAAGAAGGTAAAGCCTTGGTAAAGGCTTAGGATTGGCCACGGGTTGAAAGTATTGTTTGTGCGTATGAAGTTAGTGCTAGATGCCAAGATCGAGCTAAGATTGAACCCCTAAGTGTCATAAAATGGTTTATAAATGTTGATGTGAAGTGTTCAAGTCCTAGTCTTGATATTAAAGTAATGGTCTTGTGTGTAGTGTTAGTTTTATTTTAAATTCGTTTAAAACAAGTGGTTTGGCAATACTTCGTAAATGTGTTTCATGGGTCATCGAGTCCAAATATGTTTATGTTAATGAAATATATATTGTTGTGAAGAATTCTAAATTTTTTTATTAATTTTTGAGTCACCATATTCTTAGCACCTTTCAAGTTACGTTTACCGTTTTTTTGAAAGGCAACATATTATAAAGAACTACAAAAGAAAATTAAGATACAATACAAGGCATTCCACCTTAATTAACAAGCTAATTAAATGAGGATGAAACCCATAAAAAAAACTGCCACAACAACCTAAACAAACAAAAGACTCAAAACATGAACTAGACCAATAAATAAAAAGCCAACCCAAACTGACAATTGCCAAGCCACACCGACATGAGAATATAAATTACCCATATGCAATAATGGATACCAATATCCATTTGCTGCCAGAAGAACAACTACTAAAAATGAAAGGTATAGGGATGAAGGTAATGTGCCATTGTCAAGACCATCAGGCTTTGTGAAAGAAGATGATACGGCGGCTTATGTGTTTGCTATTGCTTAGGAAGAAGATACACATGAACCAATAACATTCCAGAAGGCGATTAATTCATTTTCAAAGGATGAGTGGGTTCGTATTATGGAGGAAGAGATGAGTTCTTTAAAGAAAATCATACTTGGGAGTCGGTCAATCAACCACCTGGTTAAAAGCCGGTAAGCTGCAAGTGGTCGTATAAGATTAAAGAGTAGATTGACTACAATAAGGTATTTTCACTAGTGGTTTGACATACATCTATTAGGCTGATTCTCTCATTAATTGCTTGTGAAGGTTACGAGTTAGAAGAACTTGATGTAAAGACGAGGTTTTTGCATGGTAATCTTGAAGAAACCATTTACATGAGGAAATCGCTTGGTTTTGAAGAAGGAACAGGCAACAAGGTATGTTTGTTAAAGAAATCTCTTTATGGTCTTAAGCAGTCTCCAAGGCAGTGGTATAAAAGGTTTGATGTGTATATGGTTAGCAACGGGTTCAGCTGTGGCAGCTATGATATTTGTGTTTACTTCAAGGAGTTTGCACCGGGTATGTACATATATCTATTGTTGTATGTATATGATATGTTGATTGCTTGTAAAAGCAAGTCTGAGATTGAATATACAAAGGTACTAATGCAAAAAGAGTTTGATATGAAAGAACTAGGTCAGCTAGAAAGATAATTGGTATGGCGATTGTCAGGGATATGGGTAGCTGAACATGAGAGTGAATAATGGCAAGTCAATATGTGTGTCATTGGGAACACACTTCAAGGTATCTCTGAAGGATTATTCGTCAAGTGTCTGGGATGTGGAAAGAATGAGTAAGGTCTCATATGAAAATATTGTAGGTAAATTAATGTACTTGATGGTTTGCACTAGACCGAATATTGCGTATGCTATCAACATTATGAGCAGGTATTTGGCGAATCCAGGTAAAAATCACTAAGAGGCAGTGAAGTGGATTTTAAAGTACTTGAAGGGCATTGCTGATGTAGGTCTAGTGTATGGTAGAGATCAAGGGAAGCACATGGATGTTGACGGTTTCATAGATGTAGATTTTGCTAAGGACCTTGACAAGGGTATGTCGATAACCATGTACGTGCTTATGACTCATGGATGTGTTGTAAGTTGGAAAGCAACTTTGCAGCATGTTGTTGCATTATCTACTATAGAGGCGGAGTATATGGCGCTTACGGAAGCTGTTAAGGAAAGCATTTGGCTTAAAGGTTTACTAATCAAACTAGGAGTAAACCTAAGGTCAGTGGTTGTGAATTATGACAATCAAAGTGCAATTCATCTCTCAAGAAATGCAATGTTTCATGAGAGAATGAAGCATGTCAACGTGAGGTATCACTTCATTAAGGAGATCCTGGAATCTAGAGAGATTGAAGTGGAAAAATAGGCATGAAAGATAATGCAACTCACGCGTTTACAAAGGTGGTTCCAAGTCCAAAGTTCAAGTATTGCATGGAGATATTTGGTGCCGAGACTAACTAGTCTCTTCACTAAGGTGGTAACTGTTAATATATATTGGTTTCCAAGATTAGTTAGGATAGTATTTAGTTATAATTAAGCCAATATATGGTAAGTTTCCTTATGTATCATAGCTTGTCTTGCAAGGCAAGTTGTTAGCTTTGTTTAGGTAAGTTTAAGTTGGAGTCGGTTGATGCTTGTTCCAAGCATAGGTTGGTTAGGATTTCCCCTCATCTCTATAAATAGAGATGAGGGGTAAAGGTCTCAACTTATCCCATCTTCTATATTCTTTCCTAGTAGTCGATGGACATTATTTGTTTAATACATCAATTGTTCAACTAAACTTTGTGGTGTATGTTCTTCGTTCTTCTCATTTATTTGTTCTTCAACGGGTATCGTTTGAAGGTGCTACTTGTGCTCGATACAACCCGTAATCTAGCATTCTGCGATCGAAATTCGAGTTTGTTGTCGTAATTTACAACAGTTTGTCTTTAATCCATTGAGCGTACGTACCTTTATTAATTTCAACATCAAGACATAATATTATGTAACAATTTATTGTATATTACAGATCATTAACACTCAAAGTCTTTCAAGCGAAATTAACAAGACAAACCAAGTTGAATACACACGTACATAGAAAATCCAAATCTTAAAGCACAAATATAATGCGAGAACTACGCAATTGGACTACATACAAGCTCTAGGAAGACCTTCATGCGTTGAAGTTCTTCAACAGTTGCATCTTCTTCGTCCTCAAGCCACTCATACATGTCATCAATGACAGCATCGATCATATCCAATCTTTCAGCTTTCACTCTCGTTGTGATGCTTAAATCATCCATCTTATTCTTCATGTTGTATAAGCAATCTTATAACGTAGTATATGCAGCCACTTTCTTTTTGTATTCATCGTCCTCGTGTTGGTACCTCTCAGCATCTTTAATCCTCTTTGCAATCTCACTTTTTGAGAGTCTTCCATTTTCATTGGTAATTATGAGTTTCTCTGTGTTTCCGGTGGACAAAATCTTTGCGATGACTATGATGATACCGTTGGCATCTATTTCTACACAGGTTGGAATTTTGGAAACACCTTTGGGAGCAGGTGGTATTCCAGAAATTCCAAACTTCCTTAAGAAATGGTTATCAGTAGATCGGGCTCTTTCACCTTGAAACACCTTTATACTTGTGGCTGACTAGTTGTCAGAAGTTGTAACATATTCTCGAGCCTTCTTTGTAGGTATTTGAGTGTTCTGTGGGATCACAACACTCATTTCTTCTCCGATTGTATCTATCCCAAGTGACAAAGAAGTCACATCCAATAACTCCAAATTTCATAGCTTGTTATCATTGTCACCACTTAACTTTGCCGCTAGAATGGCTGCACCATATGCAACAGCCTCATCAGGGTTCACACTCTTGCGCAACTGCTTCTGGTCAAAAAAATCATGCAACATAGATTGGACCTTAGGTATCCTAGTGGAGCCACTAACAAGAATAATCTCATCTACATATGATTTCTCAATATTTGCATTGTTCAAACATTTCTCCACTGTCATAATGCACTTATTGAATGAATCCATGTTTAGTTCTTCGAATTTGGCTCGACTAAACTTCATATTAAATGCATGCCCATCATAATATATTTCAAATGAAGTCTGAGCAGAGTTTGAGAGAAACCTTTTTGCTTTCTTGCACTCAACACGCAGCTTCGCCATTGCTGTTAGGTTACCTGTCATGTCCTTATTAAATTTCCTTTGGAACTATCGAACGTAATGTTTCACCATGCGATTATCAAAGTCCTCACCTCACAAATGAGTGTCACCAGCAACAGCTTGAACCTTAAAAACACCATTTTCATCGATCGTTGATAGAGAAACATCAAAAGTACCACTTCCGAGATCAAATATGAGCACGTTCATCTTACGAGTAATATCAGGCTTATTGTACCATAAGCGATTGCAGCCGTTGTAGGTTCATTGATTATACGAATGATGTTCAGTCCTGCAATAGTGCCAGCATCGTTTGTTGCTTGACGTTGTGAATCATTAAAATAGGCCAAGACTTTCACCACTGCATCTTTTACAAGTTTTCCTAGGTAATCCTCTGCAATTTCTTTCATCTTCTGGAGAATCATTGATGAAATTTCTTTCACCGAATATTCCTTCATTTGACCTTTGTCAGAGAACACAATCTTTGGGGTGTCCGTAGACCCTTCTATAACTTTAAAAGGCCAGAACTTCATGTCATCTTATTGCTAATTTCGGGAATGAAACTATTACAATATACCCCAAACTCGATCCATTCTTGGATAGTGCTGAAGAAGAAGAAAAGATTAGTAATGACTGGGATCTCTTGCTAGATGATCTTGACTTTAGAGATATCCCAGATATTGAAGGAGTTGATGTTCCGCAGTTCGTGTGTAAGATGGGAAAGAGCAGTAGGAACAAAAGGAAGCATTTATAGAACTACAAATTGACCTATTCTGATATGGGACCCTCGATGTCTACTAGAACACCATTGACTCAGGCAGAAGCTGAAAGAGAAGCGTTGGCTGTCAGTATTTGTGAAAGATACTCTCTACTAGAAGAAAATAGACATGTAATTAAGACTATAGCCTACAATGACAAGTATAAGAAGATACTTGACGGGATTTGTTTGGACAAGATGAAGCTAAATGGAATGAGCAAAGAGGAGGAAGAAGCCATAATAAAAATCAACGGAGACGCGTTAATAGAAAAGGAGGATCCTAGAGCATTTGTGATTTCGATCCGACTAGAGGGTAAGATCAACCTCAATGCATTGGCCAACACTGGCTCGGATATCAATGTAATGCCATACCTTGTCTATAAAGAGCTGCCCAGAGAGGAAGTACAGAATGTAAAGAAGGGAATCACGATGTTGAACCACTCAAAGACAGAGCCTATAGGGCTTTTGAGCGATGTTCTGTGCCAGGTAGGTGTAACCACCATCATAGCAAAATTTCTCATCCTAGACATGCCAATTGATAGAGACACACTGATACTGGTGGGAAGAGGATTTTTGCACACTTGTGGTGGCATCCTGAACACGATCGAAAGGATCACGTCCACCTTCGATGGAATCTGTCATCAAACATTTCGTGCAGCCCAAACAAGCTTGGACACTGCAGAAAGTGACAGTGATGATGAAGAAGAGTATGCAATTAAAAGAAACAAAATTGGAGCACCGATATATGGACCAAAACCTGCTAGATACTTGAACTGTATCGATCCGTTAGACCGGTCTCTAGCTTTACAGGAAGTGATGAACCATTTTTGAAAGATCAAGTTGATGGAAGGAAAGTACTCAGCAACTTTAAATTTCCCCTTCCCTTACCATCATTACTTTTCTCACCCTTTTCTTAGATAGTGAATTTGTCGCTATCTGCTACATGTTGGTGGAACCCGATTACACTGGATGTTTTAACAGAAAGAGGATGAGCTGATGTACAGTGGCCCAGTTGCTTGACGAGCGATCAGATTGACCAATCCGTATGGAAATATTTATGACCAAGGTTTCATAACTAAGAAGACAACCAGAAAATTAGCAAAATACCACAAGTTTAGTGACATCATGTCACCCAACTGGTTTAAAAAATAATAGAGTAGCTATGTACTCCTGTTTTTTACTTTTTAATGTTGAGTCAAATAAAATCAATTGTATAAATCCATAATGGATTACATTTATGTACGAAAATTAGTCCGATAAATGTTAAATATAAAGGTCAGTATGATGGATTGAAATAAAAATTTATGTTTACAATTATAATTGTATTTAAGTTATAAAACGTACAAGATAAGTTTTGATTACATAAAATATATATATATAAATATAAATATATATATATATATATATATATATATATATATATATATATATATATATATAATATAAATATATCTAAAAAGGGGAAGTACGCCGCACTTCTATGAAGTGTGCCGCACTCCTATGAAATGCGCCGCACTTTATGGCGGTTTCATATAAAAACTTATAAAACAAGATTTCACTCTTTATAAAAACTCACACACCTAAAAGAAACCGTCGAGTTTTGCATAAAAATAAAAGAAAAGATTCAAACCATCAATCCATCAAGACTTTAATCATGCCTAGGGTATGTTAATTTCATCCTTTAACTTGTTTCTTGTCAATTTATTCAGTTTCTTGTTCATTAGGGTTGTTTATAATTAAATTAAGGGAAATTGAAATTCTTGCCTATTATGTATAATTAACCCATAGAATTATGCTATTTAAGAGTTGTTAATCAAATGTATGTTGAGATTGTTATAAATCTGAAAAGTACTGTTCATAAGTATGAATTTGTTTTAAAAATTTATTGTTGAAAATCATAAGGATATTCAAAATTGTTTTATCCAGCCCAAAAAGTACGTCGGTTTTAAAAGAAAACCGCCGCACTTAGCCATTTTTTCAAGAAGCACGCCATACTTCTATGAAGTGCGCCACACTTATAAGACCAGAAGCTCACAGAACCTTTAAAAACCTATCGGAAACCCATCCATTGATGCTAATGTTTTCTAACATCACTATATACTTTATTGTGAATTATTTTTGATGTGTAGACTATGGGAACACACGATGATGAAGCCGGATCATCAAGACCCAAACGATCTAGACAATACGAAACCGTGAAGGAGGTATTGCTCCCACAAGTTCATCATGAATTTTTGGAATGGGAAGGTTGCAACAGAGATGCGAAGTCAACGTATAACTCGCCAAATTAGCCCAATTACTTCCTAGACACATTTACTCGCCATGTGTGGTGAATTGGGATGTACTGAACCAAATGGGTTGTGATGGAGAAATTGATGACATGTTAAGAATTAGGTTGCATCAACTGGAACGAAATGAAGAGATATATACTTCATGCTTAATTAGAGCTTTAAATATTAATGAGCCACGATTTTAATTCAACTTATGAATTTGACGAAGTTGTGCTGATGATAGAATTGCAACCAAGAAATCATCAAGTTAGACTTGGTGGCACGTGCTCCATAGTTTTAACCTTGTTGTAATTTGCTCAAAGTTGGGACTATATCAGGTGGATTGAGCTGATGAGGAAGGTTTTAATGTTTTACTTTAATGAGGTATGTGTAATGATGACCTATATTTTAACGCTCAGGAATTATTGGTTAATCTTTGTACGAGAGGAAAATCTTGGTTTATCTAGGAGTCACACTTCTACTATCAAGAGCCTAATTTTCAGGGTGACTCACAAGATGATCACTTATGGTTTGTGTCAGAGGACGACTGGGTATGATAAGATTCATAAAAATAATTTGTGGCTCTTGAGTATGTTTGATGCTAAACACCAAAATGGGTATGCAAATGTGGCTTGGTTGATTGCGAGATGGATAAAGAGGAAAGGAGCTGGCACTCAAAAGGAAAGTCAAATTTGCTGTGGACAGTTTATCTCAAAGATTGCTAGGAAGTGCAGGGTGTTGACAAAGGATGTGGTAAGGAGTTTGAGTGCTCCAATTTATTGTAGAGATTTGGATACGATTACACTTAGAGATTTGATCGACTCTGAGGGTAAGCTCATTCCTGAGGATCCACAGCCGGGTGTACCAAGAGTTGGTATTCCTAGACCTCCGAGAGCATCTATGCAGGATTTGTATGATAGGATGGGTAGGATGGAGATACGCCAAGAGGCGATAGAGCGGATGGAGTATAGGCAGTCATATCACTAGGACAGGTACCAGGGAGTGTTTGAGCATATGGCTGGGGTTTATAGTGTTCCACTACAGGGAGCCTACAACCCACCTGGTTATGCTCAGCCACAGTATGACCAGTATTATCAGCAGTACCCACCTCCACCACCACAGTATCCACCGCAGTATCAGCAGCAGCAGGATGATGATGAGTAGTGTCGAGACGACACGAGTTGGTTATGTGACCGCATGTTTCGGGTCACGTGTGTTTTAAAAACAATTCTCTAAACATTATTATTATTATTATTATTATTAGGGTGTGTAAAATGCCTCTGTTGGCATTAAAACAATATTATCGTACTTTCTTCAAATAATTAATTAGAATTATTATTATTATTTGTGTGCGCAATGTTTATATTTGTAACACGAAAGAAAGAAAAAGGACGCAAAGCGGAAATGGAGCGAGCAAAAGATTCATGTAATTCTTCATGAGTGAAGTATTATTTCACTTTTTCATTTTATCTTTCTCTATAATATTTTTACATTGAGGACAATGCAAATATTAAGTATGGGGGAGATAAACTAGAAAATTTATGAAAATGAAGTTAAATGAATTTTTTTGAAAAATAACATTTTATTGATCATATATAAGCAATCTGACTCTTGATTGATAATATTAGCAAGCATATTTAAACAACTAAAAACTTATAGGATTAAATTTTAAAGATTCGAGTATTCCATTTTTGATACCTAAATGATTATTATCTTTAGCTTTTTTTAGTTAAGGAATGAGCAATCATGTATATCTATTCTATCGTTATGGATGTGTATATATGGTTTTGTCGCTTTTTCTGGAACATTGTTATCGATTTAAAGTTATATGAGTGTGCTGGTGATTTGTAATTCTAGAATTTGTGCTTGAAATCTTTATGAGACCGCAGTAGGAACGCGTTCGCGTGTTATAAACATTTTACTGATTAAGAGGTGATAAAAATATAAATATAAGTAATAATAAATTTTGATGCATAATATTTTAATAAATTATTCTAAAATTTTATAACGTACGAATTAAAGAAACATAAATGTTGGTATTGCTGTTTAAATGAAGTGCGAAGGTTGCAAACTCAAGTTCGCTTTATGAAGTAGGGTGCTTATCCTAAGTATAGGGGAAAGCAAGTTTCCCCCAAGATAAAGTGAAATAAGGCAAAAATAAAGCCATCGGTAAAAAAAATGATGTGAAGAAATAGTTGGTTACATTACGGATAAGGTGGATTATAATTTTATTACAAACCATTTTCAACAAATAATAATACTATCACTGAATCTAAAATACCTCTTTTGATGTATATGTTTGGTTCTTATGCCATGTCGGTGTTTTTGTACAAGCCTATGGTAATTGAACATTTTCTTCATAACTGCGCGTATTGAGTGACTTCCGTTTACTACATCCATTTTACTAAAAATAAGAGCATGTGAAAAAGAAATCATTATTATATAAAAATTCATAAGTTGCTTTGTCGCGTTATCTATTCTTGTGATCATTAATTTGTTTTGTTAAAACAAAATACTTTTGCTTTGATTGCTTGAGGGCAAGCAATAAGCTAAGTATGAGGGGATTTGTTGATCCCACTTGAATAGATCTTGCTTAGCTTGTAAAAGGCTTAGTTATATTGAATAAATTCAAGACAACTATGATAGAAACTTTGATTGAATATATCAAAGACATTGCGGAATCTAGTCTATGATACTAAGAAGAATAAGTAATAAAACAGTAACAAACAAGATTGTATAATACCAAACTTTAGGCCTCAATATATTTATACGAACACTCTTGATAGTGTTAGGGTTATACAAAACCTTGAAGCTATAAATGACTAAATATGAAAAATAAGATGTATGAACTACATGCCTTAGGGTCTCCTTTTATACACCAAGGAACCCTAATGGGCTTGCAACGTGTTTTCTACCCATACATATCTTTTCCCAAAATATCTCATACATATCACTTTAGCAGTACTAAAATAGACTGACAGTACTAACTAAGTCTAACAGCATAAACACTCTAACAATCTTAACTTTTACACTAGCATTTGTAACTTTACTCTAGCGGTAGTAATGACTTAGAATATTTCTTGTAGTCTACACCAGCAGTAGTAACTATAACCAGCACCAGTAACGATCATAACTAGCAACAGTAACTTCAACAACACTAAAAAAGACTTTTAATCCCAACAATCCTCCCCTAAACTTGATGTTCACCTTCGGAATCTTTCAAGTTTTCTTGATTAAAAGCTTTATCTTTACTAGGAGGGTGTATCCAAACATTTCTTCACTTCTTGTATTGTGACTTGATAAATCTGATAAGCTCATAAGCAATTTCACACTCATGATCAACTTGTAATCTTGTATTCAACATTCTTTCAAGTGTGAGTTGTGTAAGAGGATAAATTCTTTCTGCCAGCATATGGATAGAAACAGTATCCATCAACAATGAATGAACTCCACATGAATCAAATAATTCCCTGCTTATCAATGAGTAGTGTTGTTGATTTCTCCATAGCTCTCTTGTTCACATGTATCAAATATGTCCCATTAAGTCTCCCACAGAAATCCTGTCATACCTCTGGTTGTTGTATGTCTTGAACCTCTTTTTCACCAACCTGTACAGATCTATCAAATCTTGTCTATCAAAATCATTTGGCATTGCATATAAGACCTTGTACACTTTAGAACTTCCATCAGCTCTCTTTATCTGGTAATAAAACAACTCTTCTCCAAGTATTTGTGTCTCCCAGTCAACAATTGGAGATTTTGTAGCTAATGGTTCAATATTAATAGCTTTATCATCATTTGGAGCTATCTCCAAACAAAGTTTAAGCTCTGCCTTTTCTACATCATCCTCCAGCTTTTGTCTCTTGACACTTTCTTCATTAAGCTTTTCACCTGCTCTTTTCTTACTAACTGCTTCCTTTCCACTGCTTTCAGCTTTCTTTCCACTGCTTTCATCTTTATTTCCACTGCTTTCCACTACCTCTGAATCCATAGCCATAAAAGTGTTTACTCTTTTGTAAGCTTTGTCTAACATCTTTTTGATAGCATCAAAGCTTTTGCCCTTGAAATCCATGTTCTTTAAATAGGTACACATAAGACTTCTCTGCTAAGTCTTTATAGGTGGTTTATTTCTGTTCTCTTTAGCTCTCTTTGCTATAAAATATTTTCTTCTAGTTTATATGAATTCAACCAAAAGCTTAGACTGTTCTTCAACTGTCAACTCTTCTCTCTCTTAAGCTTGTAACTGTTCAGCCAATTACCTATCAGCATCAATTTTAGCTTCAATGGAATCCTATTCTTCAATTAATGCAACATTACTAGCTTCTTCTTCTCTTTCTCTTTCAAGCCTAGCTTCTTCATCTAACTCTGCTTGAAGTCTCTGAGCTACGTCAGCATCATATTCAATTTGATCTTTGCCTTTCACTTTCACTGGTTTCTCAGGCTCTTGCATGATGCTTTTTCTTACATATGCTGGAAATCTGAGTTGAGTCTTGATGTTTTTTGATTCACTTGACTCTTGTAAACTAGAAATCCTTTATCCTTTTGTGATCTTGAAGCACTACTTTTGATCTTCATTAAGGTTTCAGCCATAGTGATATCATCAGTGGTTGAATCATCAACTGGTCTTGTAGGGCTAGCAGTACTAACATCCACATCAGATGGTACACTGACAGTTGTAACTTCATTCCTCCCTTGAGTCTCTGCATCCTCTTGAAACCATGAAATCCATTCATCTTGGTCAATTTCATTCCTCCCCTATTTGGATGCATCCTCCTGATCATCCAAACTCTTTTTAGCAGAAGACTCTATCCTGACTTTGAATAACCTCCTCTTGAGTTGTAGAGTTCTTGACTTTTTCTTCTTTTACAACTTCTTGACTCTCTTCTTTAGATTAGTAATTTCCAAATCTTGAGCAGTCTTTATATTCTCCAAGGCAAGAACTCTTTCACACAATTTTGTACAAAGTTTTATCAATTCCTTTAGTTTCATACTGTCCTCCCCACTTCCAAGTGTGTTAACTCTTGAGAGAGGTGGATCATTGGACTGTTTAGACAACCTCTCAGACCTAGTTTGAGCAGGCCTGTCCCCCAATATGGTATCTTGACGCCTAGGACTACCACCTGAACCAGTTCCCTGAGGAAAATGATCATTAGGTATTGCCATGGATTAGGTCTTATTTATGTTACCACTACCCTGCTCTGCATATAAGCTAGTAGCAGTAGTGGTATCCCTTCCACACTGTCTCCCCTCTCCTCATGGACAGTCTCATCTGCTATAAGGGTAGTAGGTCTACTAGACTGAATTTCTCGTGGCCTTTCTTTGGTTTATCCTAGTTTTTGGGTCTTTTTGGGTTGAGACGATGATAGTACAGGGATTGGTACAACAGTAGATGGTGAAGCAGTTATGGATGGGTGTTAGGAATCAGTGGGTTGTCCTGAACCTTCACCCACATCTGCTTGTGGTTGTATCAACATAGTAGCAAACAATGGTGTCACAGTCCCTGAAAAATCTTTTCCTTGCCTTTTACATGTTTGCAAAACTTTTTTTAATATAGAAGTGTATCATATTCATCAATTAAAAACGCTGTAAGATTTTCAATTTGATTGTTCAAAAACAGTTGTAAAAACCTTGGATATATTAAAAACTTTTTAGAATTAGGATCTAAGTTTCTCAACATACCATCAAAAATCAATTTAGAAAAATTAAATTTTTGATTCTTAGCCAAAACATATAACTAACAAATGCAATTATTATTACAGTACCAAATTCATTCCAAGCAGTTGATTTTGAACTTAAACATTGCAAGATGGTATGTATAAGATACTTCCATTGAGGGGAAAAGAAAGGTTTTAGAAAATAAGTTTATCAAAAAGTTTTTCATATCCTATCAATTGAAGGTTTTCAAAAATCTCGTGTTGTTAGGACATGAAAACCATGCCCCTCAATCCATCAAAGAGAAGATCTCTCCTCACAGATGTTTATGTTAAGTACTATAGTCCTTGCCATCAAAATTGGCACATATTGTGTTTGCATATTGACATTTTTAGATCTTTGCAATAGACCAAAGACTGCTCAATATAAACAACATAAATAGCTGGACTTCCAGGTTAAGCATATCTAATAAAGATAACAATTTAAGGAAATCAACTATCTCTGCAAAATCAGCATTGGCTTCTAATTTTTCCAAGTACGCCACCATATTATTGAGAAGCCAGCAAAGGTAAGTCCGCCATAGATGAATAATTATGAATGTCAGTGATAAAATCAAGTTAGGGTTTGTAAAATTGAGAGTGTGAGAGTGTTTAAGAGTGATTACTGTGTGATCAAAAATGGTTTTATAGTGAATTAAGCAAACCCATAAGTGAAGTAACCATTTAATTTACAAAAGACACCCTCAGCAGTTTTAACCCCAACGGTAACCTAGCAGCACTAACTTAGCCCAACAGTATTAACTTTTGCCTGTCAGCACTAACTTTTTGCCCAACAGCATTAAGTCATGCCAGCAGCACTAACTCTTGAGTTACCAATATAAACCCCAATTTCATCCAAATAGTATTCCTAACTCATTCCAATCATCAATCTATCCAAATAACACCTTAGAGATTAAGCATTCCAATGCTAGCAGTCAAAAATAAAAAAACGACTAACATCAAATTCCTTTGTGAGTAAATCTGTAACATTATGATCAGTGTGAATCTTGATTACTTGAATTAATCTCTTCTCATATGAATCCCTGATGAAGTGATGTCTAATCTCACTTGCAATCCTAAGAAGAATGTGAGCTCTCCCATAAAACTAATCTGGAACTTCTTATGCACCATCTTCTCAAACTCAATACACATCTCCTTCCTTGTAGACCCAAAAATGAAATCATCAACATATACTTGAACTAGTAGAATATCACCTTTGACCCTTTTAATGAACAAAGTCTTATCTATTTGACCTCTTTGAAATCCATTGTCCAATAAATAGGTAGATAAAGTCTCATATCAAGCTCTAGGAGCTTGATGTAGACCATATAATACCTTTTCTATCTTATAAACTCTGTCAGGGAAATCTGGATCTTCAAACCCTAGAGGTTGACAGACATAAACTACCTATTCAATCTTGCCATACAGAAATGCACTCTTCACATCTATCTCGTACACAACAAAGTCTTTGAATAAGACATAGGCTAAGAACAACCTAATTGCTTCATTCCTAGCAACTGGAGCAAAAACCTCATCATAATCTATTTCCTCTTCTTGAGTGTAACCCTGTGCAATCAGCCTTGCCTTATTTCTAACCATAATACCTCTCTCATCTTTCTTGTTTCTATAGATCCATTTTGTTCCAATGGCCCTCTTTCCATATGGTAAATCTACTAATGTCCAAACTTGCTGTAATTTGAACTGTAGAAGCTCATCCTGCATTGCTTCAATCTAGCTTGGATCTGTTAATGCTTGGATTACCTTCTTGGGTTTTACTTGTGATAGAAAACAAGCAAACAGACAATTCTGAAAATCTTTGTGGTTGATCCTCTGTTGCACTGAACTAAACATACCATGGTTAGTCACATGCTTTGTCATCCTTCTGATTTGAGGTGCTGAATGTATATCTCCAATGATTTGTTCAACTGGATGATCCTTATGAATTCTAGTAGTTGGAATAGGACTGACATGGATATGTGTATCTAAATTCGTCATGCCAGCTGATTAGAATTTGACTATACCCTTTAAAAATATAAATATAAATATAAATATAAATATAAAATATACTTATAAATATATAAATAAGAGGATAAGAATAAAAAAAATCACAATTATAGTAATCCGGGAGTATGAATCCCCGTCGTTTTTCCCAACGAGGATGCAATTAAAACGAGAGTCATTTTGAGAACCGATGCTTGAATGAAACAAGATTATGATTGGTTTTCTAAGACTACGAGAAAATTAAGGCAAAAACTTAAAAACACTTAAGGGAAGACAAATTTTAACTAAAAACGCAAAACGGGAATCCTAAACGGGACCTAAAAACCCTAAATTAACAAAATTAAGTCCTAAAATGATCTTTTTGGTTTTTATAAGTCTTAATTAACTAAAAAGCTAGAACAAATAAAACTAGACCAAAAACGGAAAAGATTAAAGCTTGAAAACACTAAAAACATGAACGAAATTCAATCCCGTTCTTTAAAAAACAAAATTTTGCAATTTAAACCTTACGAAAGCAAATCTAATTTTCCTAGGTTCTAAATGTTAAAAGAAAATTTTCTAAAAAAGAATTATATTTTTTGACTTTTTTATGAATTTAAAACGATTTTAATGAAATTAAATGTTTAAAAATACTAGACTATTTAATAAAAATCTGAAAAAATTAGCAAAAGTAGCTTGAACAATGCTTGTCCTAAGAAAAATAAACCGGGAAACACAGTTTATCAAATAAGCTGTCAAATAAGCTAAAAACGCCTAATAAGCTAAATAGTGCAAAACGTGTATAAGAGATTAATATTGCAAAGTTAAAACGAAAAAGTCCCCAGGGCACGTTGGTGAGAGGATGTGTGTGTTGAGGCTTTAAAAAGGTTGAGGGTGTTGAGGTCGGGGGTTCGAGCCTTGCTCACCCCGACTTCCATCTTCCTTTTTTTTTATTTTTTGCAAAAAACTTTAAAAAGCAAATTTATTAAACAGCTTATAATAAGCTTCTTTTGTAAAAACAATTTTTTTTCAAAATAAAAAATAAGCTGAAAAACAGCTTATAGAACAAACAGAAATGTCTTAAAAGAATTTTGGGCTTTTTCACTAAATGACTTCAGCTAGAAAAAACTAAATAAGCTTAAACTTAAACTATAAAAGCTACCACTAACCTATTAAGCAAAACTAAGCAGGAATTAAG